>JBCJKF010027771.1:2979-17587 GCA_039654545.1 Plocamopherus ceylonicus
ATGCCTGGTTTTCGGGTAACCCCCCCCCCCCCCCCAAAGATAAGTTTCCCTTTGGCAATTAAAAAAAGAAAAGTTTAAAAAAGCAAATGAACGATATAGTCCAAAGCAAGGTATTGTCTAATATGCACATCGTTATCCATGACTGACCATTGGTCTTGGTCAGAGCCTAAATCAGGTGGATAATATCCTAAAACAAGGTATTGTCTAATGTGTTTGTTGCTCTCCGTTCTCTCCCAGCCAAAAGAAGAACAAGACGAAGTGGAACCAAGACCGCGAGTTCAGGAAGAACAACCTGCCGCAGAGGTGAAAGAGGTGAAACCAGAACCAGAGGAGCCTCCTCCTCCTCCCCCCCAGGAAAAAGAGCCTGGTGTTGAAACAAGTGATGCCACACCTGTCGTGCCGGCTGGGTCAGCGCCTCCTCCCCCTCCTGCAAGCGTTGCCCCAGTCCCTCAGGTCCCTCCAGAGCCCAAGACTGTCAAAGAGGAATCGCCCCAGAAGGTTGTAAGAAGGACTGGCAAACGAAAACGACGGTAGGGTTTGTTGTTTTTGAATTAAGGTTTGTTCGGGGATGTCTATTCTATTGTGGTTTTTTGTTGTTGTTGGATTTGTGTTTTTGTTTTTTATGGTTTTAGGTTGGTTTTTTTTATTTTGTTTTGTTTTTTGCTTCTTTTTTTTTTAATTTCGTTGGTTAGAGGATTATGGGGTTTGTTTGTTTTTTGGTTTGTTTTTTCATTCCCCCCCCCCTTTTTTTTTTTTTCTGTCTTTATTTGGTTGTGCATTTGTGCTTACAGGTTGTTTTCTTAATCAAATGACTTAATACATGAGTTGTAGTCCCTGAAGAATAACTAAGAACATTGAACAATGAGGTCTGTCATTTCCTCCTTATCTGTACTCCTTTGATGTCTGCAAATTGTAAAATTTCACATGTTTATGTTGAAAGAAGAAAAGAAAAAAAGAGAAGAAAATTATTCATGATTTTTTTCTTTTCCTGTCAAAGGCGAAGTCGTATTCAGAGCGCATCTGTAACTTCTGATACACTCCTCCTATCTCAAGACGAGAGCAGTACCAATAGCACAACAGGCCCAGTAACACCTAGCTCTGCATCAGTGCCATCAACTCCTTTGCCTTCTATGGTGCAGACCCCAAACTGTGATCCAGATGGTCCGGAAGAAATCAAGTATACCAAGTCCAAGAAGGTAAGCAGTCTAGCGAGTCTTAAAAATCGTCACGTTGCTTAATCCCTGAATTGGTTGACAGGATTGTTGAATCTCAGTATGGCATTTTCTTTTTGGACAGAAGAATCATTACATTGTAGCAGAGGTACATTTAAGCCGCAGTTTCAAAGGGGTGTCATTTATTCCATGCTCTAATAAACAGGCACTATCTTTGTTTATCCCATGTATGCGAACTACGTAAACCATTGAGTTCTTGGTCTAGGCTGGTGACTTGCGTAGATTTTAGTTTGTGTTCTGTTTTTGCTCTTTTGTAGTTTTTTGTTTTATGTTTTGTTATTGTTATTTTTCTTGTTTACTTTTTGTTTTGTTGTTGTGTTGCTTTTGTTGTTTTGTTTTTTTTTTAACCTGAAGATATTTTGAATAAAAATTGAATATGTTCTCGTTTGTGCTCCAGCATTTGTTCAACGAATGGTCAACGAAACATGAAACTGAAAACAGCAAACAGGAAGAGGAAATGTTTGTACAATGTTTACCTAGCTCAAGGGGCAATGCCATGGACCATCTCCAACGACGGAATTCTCATAGTGTGGGGTGTAGCAGAGGTTATGAAACAAGTGGCGGTTTTGCTAAGAAGGTATTTAGAAGTTTCGTGTTGATATTTTTGGAGATCTTGTAATCAGACGAGGTCCGAGGAAACCTCAGCTTGAACTTGATTTTTGTTGTTGTTGGGTTTTTGTGACTTTAACATTTTCTGTCTTCTCTCATATTTATTTCTCTTTGTATTATTGCCTCTTGTTAACAATTTGCTATTCAGTCACACAGTACAAGTAAGGGTTCTCCTTCAAACCAATTTTTTTTTAAAGACAGATTTTCAGTCCTTAGGCCCTTTCCTTTTCTGCAGAGTTAAAATTAATATTGTTTGGTTTTCTTACAGCGGTGGTTGCGTCAGGCTATGCATGAAGTCCCGGCACCTGCTAATTTCAATAATAGTTTGACAGTGGCCACAGATAACGGAAGTGTCTCACCTGTCTACGGCAATTACAGTCCCAGCCCTGGTAGTGGTCTTGGTAGCCCCACCCCTGCTTCTCCCTTAGGTATGTAAAAATTGTTTTTGTCTACATATTAATGTGCTAGTTGGCTTTCTAGACTATTGAAAACACATTTTGTTTTTGTTTTGTCCAGACATTCTACTCAAATTAAAATATTCAGAGAACAGTATAATTTAATTTTTAAAAACATTTTTGGGATGGGGAGGTGTCCGAGATATGAAGTGATAAGTAAAAAACTTGCATTCAGAACTTTTTATTGGCTTGATACATGACATGATTTTTCTCCTATTAGAAGAAAAAAACCCCAAGTTTTTTTGTTCTGAGAAACTTCTTTCTGTTCTCAGATTTTGTGACTCCATTGAAGAAGCGAAGGCTGATGAGAGAATCCTTGAGCGGAGAGAGTAATGGCACTTTGAGCACATATGGATCAAGTTTGTCCGAGAATGCATTGCCTTTGGGATCACGGATAAATGGCTTTAAACAGTCATTACCAGCTCATCGCCATAGTGTGGATGATGTATGTAGGAAAAAGAAATATCAGCAAACGATTAACTTTTACTGATTTGCTTATTTTTGCCTAGACCTCTGGAATGATAACAACCCATGCTGAACCTTCATTCTATCTGCCTGTGACAAAAAGAAATATGGAGGAATTTTGTCAGTCAACGAAAATGCCTTTTCTTTCCTCTCTGCATTGTTTTATAATAAAAATAATTCAGTAGCTTATAATCCAATTTGTGAGTGTGTGTGTGTGTGTGTGGGGGGGGGGGGGGGGAGGTTGTAATCATGTGGGTTTATCAACTATGACAAGTATCAGGTCCCCATTATTCCGAAAATGTGTTTTATAGAAAATAAAATTACAATGTGATTCTTTATTTTGGCATATCAGATAATTGATCTGTGTTTTTAGATCAAAAATCTATTTGTCCTGCTACATAATTCTTGTCTCTTGTATCCATCAATTAATCTTTTTCTTTTCTTTTTTTTTTTTATATTCCAAATCCATCCCACCGGACAACAGAGGTTGTTGCTTGAGAAGGGGACGATGCAACAGAATGGCATCCAAGAGGCAAGGCAGCCCCAGGACATGGGTTTGATAGCCAAGGCCACAGCTGCTACTGCCTCTAGCATTAGTGTGCACCTCAAATTTGATTCCTTACCTGCCAAGAAGGGAGAGTTGCTACACAGTCACAATTCATCCGAACACAATTTGATGGATTCTTTATCCTTGCCCACACCCTCTTCCCATCTTGTGAATGGCATTGTTTCAAGCAATGGCATTAATTCTTCATCATCATCTACTTCTTCATCCTCCTCCCTAAGCCGAACAAATTTGCCCATGAAATTCCAAACTGCTTTTGAAAAGGGCATGTCAAAGACTGAGACCACTTTGTCCAGCAACCTTGAAGCCCGTCCCAGTGTTTTAAATGCTGAGAAAAGGGGCCTGGATCTGCTGAGTCCCTCTAACTCAAAGTATGCCCCTGATGAAGAAAGCAGCCATTCTTCTGTGTCAAGACATGTCCTTGTAAATAGTGTATATAGTGGTGTGAATAATTTGATTGAAAACAGTAGCGAGGCTGGCTGTGTGGTCACGAAGTCTATCATGGAGGCTGATGGTCCTGCCACGGTTTGTGTAGATCTCAATGCTCATGAGATGGAGCCGTCTTCGCTGAGCACTGAAAAAGCTATTGTGGATTTAAACAGAGACTTATTTCCTTTAGATTCAAAAGGTGAAAGGTGTTTTCCAGAAGTTCAGGGCGATTGCCAAGTCAATAGTTCTGAGGACGTCTCTAGTGGGAGACGAAAGTGTCATTCTTCTTCATCTTCCAGCTGTGATAACCTGCGAATGGAAGTCTCTCCCTCACCGCTCGCTGAGAGTGCTGAAGAGGGACAGGGTCAGTCTTTAGGAGATGCTAGGGTTGATCCAGAAGTAGTGGAAATGGTTGACAGTTCACAGCAGGTGCAGGTAACTCGTAGAAATGGTGAAAACAATTCAGAAGACTTTCAGCCAGGACCTTCTTCTCCAAATTCTGTTTCGTTACTCTGCAGGAATGACTTGAATTCAATTACTTCTAGTGGCCAGGGTGAAGGCATTGTAGACAAAGAGGAAAATTCTTATGTTGGAAGAGGGACAGAGTGTGATTCAATGGAGGCCATTCCTGAGCGCATGGACTTTTGTGATTCGAGATCAACGAGGGATGTGACGGACAGTAGCGTTGCGCAGGCATCATCTGTTGATGAAGATGGCTCTGAAGCTAAGGTGGATAACGCGCCTTGTGATTCAGCAGAAAATGGGGTGTCGTCTGCACCTCAGCCTGTTCGGGTGGTCATTGAAGGCTCGAATCTTGATGAGCCGATGAATGGGGTAGAGGAAGATGCAACTGTCTCAGAGTCGTATCATCCTGAGGAACAGCCTGCTGTACTTCCACGGAGTGATTCTAATGTGGACTCGACGAGTAGTGAGCAGGCAAGGACTGTGCAACATTCTAGCCCATGGCCTACAAACAATAGCAGTGGTGTGTTTAGCCAATGTGATAGCAACTCTGAGAGGGAGCCAAATGTGAATGATGTTGAAGTCTCTGCCTCCATGGATGATTCTTCAGCAGAAGAGGTTGGCGTTTCCTCATCAAGTGCTATGCGCTCTAACGCTTGTGGTGGCAGTGGTGGTGCAGTGTGGGAGGATGAAAGACACAATGAAGTGGTACGAGAGGCTCTTCCTGACAATGCGGTGTCAACTGGTTCCTCAGAGATCTCTGGTGGTGCTTCTCCAAGTGCTGATGTCACCTCGGGGACATCTACGTGGATGGAGAGCTCGCCTCACCGAGAGTCGAGTCAGGAGGCTTTGCCTTGTTCTTCCCTCTCATCATCTTCCCCAGGGTCAGTCAGCAGTGCCGTCATATCCAGCAACATTCTCAGCACCCCATCATCCCATTCCCATCAGCCGCTTCAACCTTCAACGCCTTCATCGTTCAGCAGTCAGGAAGAGACCGGAGAGTGCAGCAATGCTTCAAGTAATGTGACGACCAGCTCCGTCTCTGATCAAACTGCTGTGAGTCTTTCCCCTGTGCTACCATCATCTGCTGCTGCCACATCAACATCGGAAGCGGTTCCTGCAACCAAGAAGAAGGTTAGCTTTTACCCTTCCTACTTATTTTTGTAAGGGGGCTCTGTATTTTGAGTCAATTGTCTTCAATGCTGTTGTCATCTGTCGATTAAACTTATCACATTGCTGTGCTGACAACTCAAGCTTTGTTTACCTAAAGAGAAAGTTTCAAGAAAACATGGGGACTAATTTCTTCCATTTTCATCAGATTTGTAAAAATATACTTAATATTTGGAAGCTGGTGGAATGGGCCTAGGGTCCAAAAGCATAGCTTCAATGCACCAAGCAGGTAGAATCAGTCAAAGTTTAACCCACCTCTTAAGAGTTGTGTTCTAGGAACTGTAATGTAGGGCATTTTATAATGATACATTTCAGCATTCTTCTGTGACATTTGGCAAAATTGAAACAAACCTACATTATCATTCAATGTCACACTCCCGATACTAGGAGCTTCCTTCTTCATATATGGTGAAAATATGCATATTATATTCATTCTGCATTTAGGGGGTTGTTCATTTTTAGCTTTTGCCACTTGTTGAAATAATAATACCCATATACTGCGGCCGAGATCTGATTGTTTCATTTAGTAATGAACCATAGAATTTTGTTTATGCTAAAGTCTTAGCACACTGACAAAATATAAAACAAAATAAATTTTTCAAATATTTTTCTACTTGATTTCTTAATAATTTTGCTGTCTTTACAGGTGAGCCTATTAGAGTACAGGAAGCGCCTGAAAGAGAAGCCACCGGCCAGTCCGGTTCATGTTAAAAGCCCCACAACGACATCCCAGCCCACAACATCAGTGACTCTTTCCTCTGTGTCTGCTCGTTTTCTGTCCTGTGGAAGTTCATCAGCAACAGTGGCTTCGTCATCAAGTGGCCACAGTAAAAAACACAACATGCCAACCTTAGCTACATTGCCTCTCTTCAAACCAGCACAAAAAGGTAAAAGTCACAAATGTACGTAGTTTGTCACTTCGTGTTGATATCATCACTTTTATAAACTGCCACTGTCTGAAAATACTCACACGACGTTCTTTGTATTGAAGTGTGGTGATTGTCATAAATTTCAACTCAGCTTTGGGAGCTGTAGGGATTTCGATTAATTGATTAATCTAAAAAGGTGTTTTATTTGTTTTTGCAGTCTCGAGGATAGTTGACAGAAAATGTTACAGCTAAACTATGACTTGAATGTCACCTTTTACGTACGTATTTATCACTGCTGAGTTAAAAAGTTTAGTTCATGTTTAAAGAAGGATAAAAGTGAAACTGATAAAATTTGGAAACCATTATTTCTAAACAAAGTGACTCGATGGAATACGTCATTTGAACAGTTTTGTTATGACTTTTGTTTTTATCTCCTATAACGCAGAGGAGCGTGATGTTAAAGTAAAGCGAAAGACGGAGAAGCAGCTCAGTCTTACAGAACGTCTTCGTTTAGAATTTGGCCTTGATGATTGCAGGGATGACAGTGCCAAGAAACCAGGTGAGAAACGGAAACCTTTCTGTTTACTTTTTGAACAGGGGGAAGTTTGTATGTTTTGTTAACACTTTCTGGTAAATTCTTTTTCCTTCTTGAGGTGATGGATTTGTTTTTGTTTTGGGTTTCCTGGCTTTTGTGGGTAATGGAATTCGTTCTTGTCCTCAATCTTTTTGTTTCCTTATAGGAAATTATTTTTCATGGTTTGGCTTTTCTTCTTGCTTTTCAGTAAATAATAATCATTTACATCAGCTTGCTTGAGTGGCCTGTTACTAATAATGAACATGAAAGAGGTTTTTTTTTCCTTGAACGGTTTATTCATAGTATGATTATTAAAATCATCATCACTGACATTTGTAGCTGATGTGAATGTTTTCCTTTTCACTGTGTTGAGGGAGGGTGGAGGGAGATTGTAGTTAATCTTCATTCTTTTCAGGTTTCTAAATCTAATTCCACTTTTTTTTTTCAATGATGGTATCGAGAATTGTATTTGTCAAAAGTAGTCAAATGTTTAATGCCAATCATCAGGATGATTAAAAACATGTATTTTTTAAATCTTAAAATAAGGAGAGTTAGTAAAGATTTTAAGCAATTATGGGAGAATATGAAAAATGAAATTGTGTCAAACATTCACATCATATTTATGAATATCAGCGACTTAATAACTTGAGACAAAAAGATCTCAAAATAATGAATGACTTTATTTGGCCTAAATATAGACTGGCATCGAAGGATGAGTAGGGGTGAAAGTACACCGCCTCCACCACCTCCGCCACCTCTTCCTCTTTCTATTGGTTCCACTACTCTTGGCCCATCTGCCGGACGCACTGTCCAAAGGGGTGAGTGCAGGATGAAGGGGGCAGGCAGATTTGATGCTTCTCTTCTTCTGAGCTGTGGCCAGGGACTCTTGTTTTTACTACTGTATATATCATATGTGTCTTCCATATTAAATGTTCACTTGGAAATTGTTCACATTTCAATTCAGTGATACCTCTCATAAAACTTGCTGACCTCGCAGAATTATGTGTTAGGAAAGTACCAAGTTCTTTTGAGGAGTATGTGATAACATTCAGTTATTTGATATGAACTTTTTGTCTCTTCCTTCCACCCATTTTGTATATTGTAGGTTTTGACCCCATCTTTAGTTGATGCCAACCCTCTTTAGGAGGGCATGTATATGATATATATATGTTAAATGTATGTTCATAGAATTTATTGCAACATATCTATTGGTTTTTTCCGGTAAAAATATATTTCACAGGACATCTCATTTTTGTTTTATGCAGTAGTTGCTGCCTAAAGGCCTGCTTCATTTATATACTCATGATTCAAGCTTTTTTTTTCTTCTCTTTTTAAAAACACTCTAAATACGTGGTCAGAGGATCAAATATATATTCCTTTTTTATCCGTGACACCTGATAATGTAGACGAAGTTTTTCCCTTTGATTTTTCGCATGTTTTCCATTCTCTGTCCTATTCTGTAATCTTTTAATTTAGACTATGACTGTTTGTAATTTGCAATATTTGAAATTTAATTGTCAGTTATAATATTTATCTCAGACAATAAAATAGCCACCTTGTATTTGTCTCCTTGAATCCACGCACTTTCATTCTAACACGAAAACATACACGTCCATACTGTGATTCTGACATAGAAATTCTTTGTTGGCAGTGGAAACATTGCAGTGTCATAGATTTTTTCTTTTCTTCATTCACACTCTTTGAGGTTAATTTACAACTGCTTTTGTTTTCTTTAATTAAGATGTAATCATGTGAAGGGTTGAAAGGTATAAAGATGGTAGGGTTAGTGCCTGTCTTTTTTTTTCAATAGAAGAGCCTTTTTGCCATTCTGTGTAAATGCTTTTTTTTTTCTTTGCTTTCCGACTAGCTGGCATTTGGATGGACACCACTGTTTTTTGTGTTATACAAATAAATGCCAAAGTGTTCTCTACCTTTGCGTGTTGGTTTCTTTTTCATCCCATCAGTATAGCATTTTTACGCTTCACAAATACCTACAGGACTTTGTCCTGTTCATAGAAGCTTTTAATTAAAAAAATTTAAGGCATAGGCTTCAATAATTATATATTCTGCCCATTTCAGTATCCGTGTTTCTCTTCTTAAATTCATTTATATCTCCAAACAACATATATATGTATGTGAATTTTCTATTTAATTTTAGTTAAAATTTACAATCTTTGTCTGTGACTAGTATATTTTGATTTTGCGCTGTCAAATTTCCTTAATATAATAATAAAGTGATCTTATCTTATCTAATTATCTTATCTGGTCAGAGTGTCTTCTGAGATAAAGTACTTACTAAAGAAAATGTATCTTTTATTTCTTTTGCTAACGAATCAACAAATCATCACTGTGGCAAGTTAACCACTTATGCTAGTTTTTGTTTTTTCAGGAGATGAAAACAAAAAACAAAAAAATTTCTTTGAATTTATTTTCAATGATTGATATCTTGAATTTCATTGGTCACTTTTACATATTAAATACATCAGATGGTGCGTCAGGGTCAAGGAATATTCTATTGAAATTTCATCATTTAAAAAAAATGTACTAGAAAGATGTTTGTGACACAGACGTTATAATGATAAGCCTGTCTTTGGCTGGCAAGTGGCAATTATGTCTTGGTTTCTTTGGGGCATTTTTTAATGTGGAATTCTGGCATTGTTCATTCATGCTTTTGTTCATTCGTGTGTGCTTTTTTATATTTGGTCATTGCTGTAGTCCAGTTATCATCATTTATCTTTCTTTTTCTTCACATGAAAAAGAAAATGGCAATGTGGATTCCAGCAGTGGGAACATTGATGATTGTGTGCCGCCGCCTCCTCCTCCGGGACGGGCATTCGTTTATCCTCCATCCAATCCGCCCAGTGGAAGTTCAAGGCCAACCTCCAGCTTTTCAGTCTCATCATCATCCACCTCCAGGCAGGGATACCATGGTAAGTTTCGATGTCCATTACTGGTCTCTGTCTTCTTTATCATTCTTCTCCAACCAGTGCCATACTTACGGTATATCCGTATATATATATATATATATATATATTTGTATATAATGGGCAACTATCTTCACAGGCCCAATCACGGTCGAAAGAATCCGGGTCCTCGCAATATCTATTTTTATCCATTCAGGGATGTAACCCCATATCTATGTTAGTACGTTATTTAGAGGTTACGTCCCATTAATTAATTAATTTATTTATTTATTTTTTGTCTGCTGCTCCGTATTGATTCAACAAATTTTTTATGCGCCTTTCATATCGAATATGAGTTTTATTGTCATTTGGCAAAGCAATAATAATATTTAAAAAACACAAACCAAAAAAAAACCCCAAAGAAAGACCCAACATTTCAGGGACAAACCCAAAAACAATGTCTATTTTTGTCTTTTTTTTTATTATTTTTTTTTAATGTGTTATAAACCCTTTTTGTTTTTTGTTTCTTAACTACAATTTGTTCATATATAGGGATGAGCATGAAATACTGGCGGATCATAGTCAAAGAGTTAAATGGTGCTCATGCCTGATATATAGTCTCTAAGTAGAATTAAAAGACAAGAATGCATAATTTTGGTGTCATTTTTAGTGCCAAGGTCTCTGTTTTCTGGTAGGCCTGTCCAAAAGTGTTGAGAGATATATCTCTCATTTAATTTCATTGTGTTATTTACGTTTTGTTGTTGTTTTTTCAATTGACTAACAGGACCAGTTGTGAATGGAGGACAAAGCCAGATTTACCCACAGCAGTCCAGCATTTCCTCCACATCCATTTCACCATCACATGCGAGGGAATCCAACGGCACAGGATATCACATGCCCAACTCACTCACAGCATACCCTGCTGCACCCCCGTACCACCATCTTCTTCAGGCCACGGCCCCACCGCCATCGTCATCCATCCACAGTGCCCCTGTCGCGTCGTGGCCGAACAGGAACACTTCCCCTCATTTCCCCCCAGCATCCGGCAATGCCCAGCCAAGTTCCACGAGTTCCATCCACCCTCCATCCAGATCATTTGACTACAGCAACATGCCATCTCCCCACACACACACAACCGTTAGTGGTAACAATGTTCCAGATGACCACCCTCCACCACCGCCGCCACCTCCTCCACCTCCCCCAAGGCCTCACCATCACCATTCCTCTTCAGCCTCATCGTCGTCGTCGTCATCATCGTCATCCCACAGGTATCCAAGTCTTCATCATCATCACAGCTCTAGTAGTAAAAAAAGTAAAAAGGCAGCATCGTCAACATCATCATCATCATCGTCCTCTTCACATTACCTGGACAAGAAAAGTCGATACTAGAAACTTCATCTTCATTGTAAATTTATCATCGTGTATATTGCAATTGTATATGTACTTTCAAATTTATTTTTAAATATTTCTGAGTTTTTAAAATATAGATTTATATTCAAATCATCACTGCTTATCCAACAGACTGGCTTTTGAGATGAAAAGTATAAACAATCAAATGCGATGGTTTGTAATTTCATTTCTCTCTATCTTTTTTCTTTTTCTGTCTTTTGTTTTTTCCTATTCGTAGATGCATAGGATTTTTATTTTGAAATAATTTCAAGTGGGTGTACATTTGTCTATAAATGGCTGAAATCAGTAACGTAAAATTATTAGCTTCAAGCCTGTCTATAAGCAAAAAAATATATCAAAAGTTGTTAATTAAATTTTTGGTTTATTTTCAAATCATCTCACATCCTCTATAGGCACTGTGACCCATTTGAATTAGTCCTTTTTTTCTGTGGATGTGAAAATTGGGATTTGATTTGCTATGTAAGTAAGTCTTGGTTCTTCCCCTCTGAAGAATTATTTATGGTCTCTCCTTTTGAATACATATTATATTATGTACATTTGCTAGGACTGCCATTTAAAAAAGAAGGGCTGTACCCGAGGCTTCGCAGAGCAATCTGCCATATATACCTGTGTATACTAGTATGCAACTCATAACATACTAGAAATCAGCATCTCAAAGTGGAGGGATCTCCATTATCTATGGATCACCAAATTGTAGGGAAGAATTCCTGACATCGCTAGATCGATTTTGATCCAAGGAATAAACTGGTCTGTATAGCGATTCAGTGTTATTATATTAATAATAGTTGTACCTCGTTCGGCACCTTGACATTCATCAGCACTTATTCAAGTTGAAACGAATGTCGAAAAGTATGGCACAACGATGGGATGGAATTAAGCCCTCTGACAAAAATAAAATGAAAGCAATTGCTCCTGATGGTTAGGGTCTCAATCAGTCTTGAGTGAGGAAAACAATTATGCTTACATCGATGTTTACAGGTTCGTAATTTTTTTCTTGATGATAGTTTTGGTGCATACTATCTACCCTATATGTAGAGATTTTACTCAAGTTGGGCTCCTTAAGAAGTAGGTGTATATTATCTACAGCTGTGTGTATTACATGGGTATTAATGGTAACATAGGCCAGTCTTTCTATACAGCCCTTCAATTTAGTACAGATGGGTACTCTTTGAGTCCCTTTTTCACATATCTTCAATCGTGCCTTTGTATAAAACAAACAAAAACTTTGTATGGATTGTTCATCTATATTTTCCATTGATAGATTTGTCTGCTGAAATAGTTGTTTGTATTTTTCATTCATGCTTGTAATCTGTTACCCGTATATATCCATGTCAATTATGTGAGGAAACTTTCTTTTACAAGTCTTATGTAATGCTGATTCAATTTTTTTTTCATATGAATCAAGTGTACCGTATCCTCTATTCCATAACGTGTTGACTGTTTGAAACACTGCTTGGCAATGATATACACTTGAACAAATAAGTACAGTGTGATAGAAATTAGTCTTGTACTTTTATTGTTTTTCAGGGGTTTCCCCACTGTGAAAGATGTACATGATAATAATATTCAGCTAGTTGTCATTTTGCTTTGCCAGTTGAAATCATGTTCCCTGTCCCAAGCTTTTGTTGGTTTTTTTTTTTTCTTTCTCTTTTAACTTCACATGCAATTTTTATTTACCATTCTTCATTAGTGTTGTGCCTACTATTTTAACATTCAGCAAAAGAAAAGGTTGATATGATTCTTTAGATCTTTAATGTGTGTCTATTAGGATTTTTCTCCTTTTTCTCTTTGCTAAGATTGCCAGTTCATATGTCGTTTACCTCGGCTGATATTTCTGGTGCACTGTTATTTTTAAAATATTTCTTTTTTGTTTTCCTCATTTTGGTGTGTTATTCTTTCCTGGTTTTGATTTCTTTGGGGTTTTTTTGTTTGTTTTGTTTTTGAGAGGTAGATGACCAACCTTCCTTGTTTGAATGATGTAAAAATGAAGTAACATGTTTTGTATTGTGTTTGTGTATTCATTTCAGTATTCACATGTTTAATTACAGTTTTATGAAATCAGGCTGTCACTTTTCTTCCTTGAATGCCTTTTCATTAAGTGCTTCGTAACTGTTGTTACGAGTAATATTCTTCGGAGGAACTTTTAGATTCTATTTGATAATTAATTATCTTGTTGGAGTTTTTTCTGCCCCTAAGTAAGTAAAGATGCTAATTTTCATCAGATTTTCATTCCATTAGTAACCCCTTCTTTTTTTCCCTCACATCCCATTGTTAGTTTTATGCATTGCAGGACATGTTCAATCTTTGGGTTTAAAAGTTTAACAGGAAATAATTTAAAATGGCTTTTTTTTAAAACAGCAGGCTTTCAAGAATGATCAATTATTCAATCTATGCTATTCGAAGTTTATTCATACGTTAAGCTTTTCCATGCCACTGATGCAGTAGTGCATGGTACTTGTAAGGGAGATTTAGTGTGCACTTGTTGGAAATCTGCATTTTAGTGGCGGCCAACTCGTCACCCTAATGTTGCAATGGTGCCTGTTTTGGGTGGAGTTGATGGATATGTGTCCCTTGATTTTATCAATCAGGCACTTGATAGATTCAACATTATGTCATAAAAGACCTACATCTGGGAACAAGACAGGCTACTGATGGTCAGAATTGTCAGGTGATCTTATTGAATAATTGTCGGAAATACAAGCCAGGTGAAGAAAGTCTATGGTTGTTAAAGCGTTTTGGTGTGAAACGTATCTCGCATCTATTTTGTTTGACTGGCTTTGATGTCATTCACACCGGCATGGTATCGCATGGCTAATGCTGTCTTGAATGTCTTTGACAGGCTTGTCATGTCTTTATTTACCAGGTATATTTTTGTAATTCTTGATGAAATATAGGCGTGCACTTGGTGGAACAGAGGTCAAGCCAATCTACACTTAATGATAAGAGTCTTATACAGTGAGAATTTGGCCAAAAAAGAAAAAAGAAAAGCATGAACTTTGGCGAAGTGTGCATTTGTGGTTGTGAGGTGTCAACTGCTTAGCAAAAAAAGTGCATACGCTGATTTTTCCAAATGTAATGATTTTGATACAGCTCTTATTTTTTACTGGTGTTTTTATCTCTCATTCTTAGGTATTGAATTCATGTGAAGAAAAGAAAATGAAATGAATTATGATATATACGGTCTAATCTCAACTACAGTGTGAGGGAGTAATTCTCCCTCCCTGTCACTCTTATCACTCTCACTTCTATTATTTTATACAAACCGGTATCACTCTCACTGTCAGGCATCGTTTTTTCCACTTGATTGCTGTAAGTTTGTTGATTAATTTTTAAAGCGGAATAAAGAAAATACAAGATTTTAAGCAAATTTGATATACTGGTACATGTATTTACAGTGGAACTTCGGTATAACGTACCCGGGATAGAACGTACACTCGGCTATAAAGTACGTTTTTCCAGGTCCCG
>JBCJKF010027772.1:0-11440 GCA_039654545.1 Plocamopherus ceylonicus
AGAGAGAGAGAGAGAGAGAGAGAGAGAGAGAGAGAGAGAGAGAGAGAGAGAGAGAGAGAGAGAGAGAGAGAGAGCTATGTCTTCTTCTTTATTTTGATAGTGGCGTTGAATATATAGGACGGTAACTTTTCTGGCTCTCTTTACCCCGTGAAAATACAATGGAGACACAGAATGATAGACAGATAGATATATGTAGATAGGTAGACAAATAATATATATGCAGATATATATATAGGCAGACAGGCAGACTGACAGACAGACAGACAGACAGACAGACATACAGGCAGAAAGATAGAGAAACAAATGGGTATATAGATAGAAAGATAGATACATGTATAGAGGTAGAAAGATAATAGATAGATAGATAAATGGATATTTATATACATATTACATATTGTAAAGATAAGTACATCTGTAGATACATTATGCAGATAAATAGATAGATATAAATTGATAGTATGTATACATATATGGACAGACAGATAGAAGTAGACACAGAGGGAAATAAATAGCTATGACAGTCGGGAGCCTTGGTTTACAAAAGAGATTCCTACCAGTGGGTGTTAGGTTCTTATGTTAATTTCAAATTTCATCTTTTCAGCATCAGAATTTCCTTTCCCGCTAAACCAACCCGTCGTCCCCCCCCCCCCCTGCCACCCCCGTCAACACTTGAGCCAATTGGCAGCAACGGGAGAGCGGACACCAACACACAGCTTTATACGGAGGACACCAACACACTGCTGTATACGGAGGACACCAACACACAGCTGTATACGGAAAACACCAACACACTGCTTTATACTGAGGACACCAACACACTGCTTTTTACGGAGGACACCAATACACTGCTTTACACTGAGGATACCAACACACAGCTTTATTCTGAGGACACAAACACACAAGTTGACCGTTATCTTTGCTGCTCTACATATGTATGACCCAAAGCAAAACTTAAGACTTGACCGTACGCGGAAAGCTCAGCAGATTTTACGATGCTTAAAGCGAAAGGCGGATAATTCTTTGCTCTAGGTAAAAAAAACCCCAACGATTTATGGTGCCTTATTGATAACGTCTTCTAATGTGAATTAGTATGGCGAAGTAGGGGCCGAAATAGCGATATTTACCAGAGAATTCTTTTTTGTTTCACTCCATTTTTCTCGAAACAAGCCAAGTGGGCCATAAACGGATAGCATTCTGCAACGCCGTTATAGAGATGACACAAACACGCATCTTTACAAGGAGGACACTAACACAACTCTTTGGCGAGGCTGGACGAGAATTTGCATGCGGAATATGGGGATGGTCTGCTTTAAGGGGACACTGAAGATGTAAAATTATGTCTTCTTCACGCAAACAAAACTGACCTTGGCTTCGAAAGCGTGGCGCCATGGTCTCCACATAGACACTTGAGCTGAAGACCGAGAGGTCAGAATTTCGAATACCGGTGACAGCGTGATGTTGAGTTTTTTTGGAGGGAAAAAAACCCTCGTTACACACATTTTCCCAACACATTCAGGTGGTTAAGAAGAGTAACCGACTATAGGCAGTGGAAGATCTTGTCAATATGCTAGAATGACATGATTGTAAAATGGCTGCTTCTCTGTATGCTCCTCGGGGAGTTGAAAAGGTTACTGAAAAAAAAGGCCTGTTGGAGAACCCTTGCGAAGCGCAAAGAGGCATAATTGACTGAATATACACTAAGTAAAAGCTCTCATTTATTTATTCATCTGTGTAAAATGGAAGGTGAATTGTTCGTCTGCAATGACGGGGAAGGGCTTTTAGACTGTGTTGAGAGTAATAGCCGAGAAGGAATTTCGGAACGTCTTTGGAACGGAGTTGGGTTTCCGCCTGATGACGTCATCAATGACGAAGACCACAAAGAAGACGGACTAACCACTCTCATGCTGGCCTGCTTGAAGGGCCTTGAGGACGAAGTGCGTCGAATTGTTGGACTGCACGACAACTGGACGTCTGTCAACGCCACGACTGAAGAAGGTTGGACGGCCCTAATGCTGGCGTGTTGGACAGGGTCTGGAAGATGCGTACGGATTCTTGTCGACATTGAAGGCATCGACATCGACGCCCAGAATGCCAACCTCGACACGGCGCTGATGATAGCAAGCGAGAAGGGACACGCCAAATGCGTGAAGGAGCTAGTTGGGGTCGAAGGCGTTAAACTGAATGTGGGAAACAGGCGAGGCTTAACGGCTCTTATGCTGGCAGCCTGGCATGGTCATTTTGATTGTGTCTTGCACCTTCTTGGGGCAGACGGCATAGACGTTAACACCAAAACTGAGGACGGGTGGACTGCACTCATGTTTGCCTGCATGAGTGGCAGCGTTGAATGTATACGGTCATTACTGGATTTGGAACGCAGATATTATGACCAAGAAAGCAAGAGAGCTCTTGTAAACACGCGCAACAGAAATGGTTCGACTGCACTGATTATCGCTTGTCAAAGCGGCCATATTGAATGTGTGAAAGCTTTGCTTTTATTGGATGACACGGATTCGGTTGGTCACAAAATTGATGTCAATTGGAGGAATAGAAATGGATCGACAGCGCTAATGGCTGCCTGCGAGAACGGACATTTTGAATGCGTGGAGTGCTTGTGCGGTTTTGAAGGGATCGATGTTAACCGAAGAGACAAAAATAAAACTACGGCGCTAATGTATGCGAGTCAGAATGGCTATACTGGATGTGTGAACATCCTTCTCAGGGCTAAGGACATCGAGCTTGAAACAAAAAACGGGTGCGGATTGACGGCCTTATATCTAGCGGTCCAAAATGGCCACACCGGATGTGTCCATTCTATAGTGGAAGCTTCCGATGACGTGGATACTGAGAGAAACTCGGTGTTCAGATACGCTTGCAAGGGCGGATATGACTCAATCGTGACGTCATATCTCCTTGATGAGAAAGTCGTCGACGTAAATGGCAAGGACGTAGACGACATGACGCCTCTAATGTTGGCCAGTCAAAACGGTTACGTGGAATGCGTCGACGCGCTTGTCGAGGCTGAGGTTGTTGACGTCAGTTCCAGAAATAGAAAAAGGGGTTGGGACTCTTTAATGTTCGCCTGCAGATACGGCCAGACAGAGTGTGTAGACCGTTTACTGACTTCTAGTAGTAGTAGATGCCCGGATGTGAACCGCAGAGATAACAACCACGCCACGCCACTGATGTTAGCGTGCCTGAGCGGAAACGACAGATGCGTTGGGCGTCTGCTAAAAGAAGAAGGGATAGACGTGAACGCCCGTGACCAGAATGGATGGGACGCCTTAATGTACAGCACAGAGAAGGACGATGTTGCATGCTGCAGTCGTCTTCTGTCTGCGAGGGGCGACCTCGACGCCTCTTGCAAAGAGACGTTCGCCGCAGCATTCACTTTGGCTTGTCTTCACGGTCATTCTGGGCTGATGGACCTTTTCATATCGGCTCCAGGCGGCATAAAGTGTTTACAGGGCGAAACTTCAGGGGGCATGAATTGTTTACAGGACGAAAGGTCAGGCGGCATGAAGTGTTTACACGGCCAAACTTTACAGGGCCAATCATTACAGGTCCAAATGTCGGGCGACGTGAAGTGTTTACAGGGCCAAACGTCAGATGGCGTGAAGTGTTTACAGGACCAAACATTACGGGACCAAACCTTACAGTGCCAAACTTTACATGGCCAAGCATTACGGGGCCAAACGTTAGGCGGCATGAAAAGTTTAGCGCGCCAAACTTTACAGGGCCAAACGACTGGTAACAAGAAGTGTTTACAATATATAACGGATGATGGTTTGAACCCACTTCTGACAGCCGCGTTGATGGGGCGTATCGGTATCGTGTGCAAACTGGTCGAGACCGAAGGTATAGACGTGAACACCAGGGACGAAGAAGGCAGGACGCCACTGATGCTGGCAAGTAAGTGTGGTCGTGTGGAATGCGTGAACCGCCTTCTCCATGTTGGGGGTATCGATGTCGAGGCCTCAAGCGTGGATGGAGTAACGGCGCTAATGTTCGCAAGTCACCATGGCAACTTAGGATGCATAGAATTGCTTTTACGTAAAAATGCTAAAGGCAATAACAAATCTAAAAATGGAGACACCGCCTTGATTCTTGCAAGTAAAAATGGCTATGCAATTTGTGTGGCCCGCCTTCTTAAAGTAAAAGGCATTGATGTTGATACAAGGAATGCGATAGGCGCGTCAGCTCTGTCATACGCTTGTGATCGGGGTTATGTTGAATGCGTACAGCATCTTATTGAACAGGGGAATGCTGAAATCAATCGTAAAACCGACGAAGGAGGAACGGCGCTGATGTATGCAAGTCAAAATGGCCATGCCGATTGCGTACGACGGTTGGTCTGTTCGAAACATTTGGACATAAATACATCGAACAAGGCTGGATTGACGTCTCTCATGCTCGCATGCCAGAACGGCTTTAGAGACTGCGTCCAAATTCTGCTTGGCCTTAGACAGATTAAAGTCAACGCCAAGGACGATCTCGGAAGGACAGCTCTCACAACTGCAAGCTTCTTCGGGAATGTTGCGTGTTTGGATCTTCTTCTTGGGGTGCAGAACATCGATGTCAATTGGACGACAAAGTCTGGCTGGACTGCGCTCACGTTGGCATGCGATAGAGGTCATACCGAATGTGTTAGGAGCCTTGTCAATTTCGAGAACACCGATATCAATTCCGCGTGGGAAAAGGACGGAATAACGGCCGTCATGACGTCATGCTCCCATGGAAACCTTGAGTGTTTGAATATTTTGCTAGAAAGGGTAGGGGTTGACGTGAACGCCAGAACCTGTGGTGGTGAGAGCGCTCTAATGATAGCAGTCAACAGCGGGCACGATAATTGTGTAAATCGTCTTCTGGAAGTCAAGGGTATTGACGTTACTGCGGCCAGAGACGATAGTTGGACGCCACTCATGTTTGCAAGTCAACATGGCAATGCAAACTGTATAAAGTCGCTTCTTCGGATGGAAGCGATTGATGTCAACGAAGTAGAAGAGGAGGGATGGTCGTCGCTGATGCTTGCAAGCGCACACGGACATCTCGAATGCGTCAGGATTCTTGTTGAGGCGGAAGGCACAGACGTTAATTTAAGGAACGAGGACGATTTATCAGCCTTGATGTGCGCAAGCGGGAATGGCAACGCTGAGTGTATGACCCAGCTTCTTCAGACGGGCAAGATTGATGTCAATGCTGCAACAGAGGACGGCTATACGGCCTTGATGTTTGCATGTGAAAATGGGCACAGCAAATGTGTGGACATCCTACTAGACAACGAGAGCATAGACGTCACAAGCGAAAGCGATCTCGAAACAACAGCCCTCATGTTGGCAAGCTACAACGGCCATCTAGAATGTGTGAGAAGTCTGCTTCGCTTCAAAGTTTCTAACGTTAATAAGGCGCGTTCACATGATGGATGGACGGCATTGATGTTTGCGTGTCAGGAAGGCTTCGGTGATTGTGTGAAGCAGCTTATTCAGCCGGAGGATATTGATGTTAACGTCAAAGACGAGACTGGACTGACATCATTGATGATTGCATGTCAAAATGGTAACCATGGGTGTGTAGATGCCCTTGTCGGGTTGGAAGGAATTGACGTGAACGCTAGAAACACAAAAGGGGACACTGCGTTGCTGATTGCTAGCAAAACTTCCGATACCTGCATCAGGAGGCTTCTCATGGTGGAGAGCATTGACATAAATGTTTGGAATGATCATGGAGAGACTGCCTTGATTCTAGCGGCTCGACATCGTAAGACATTTGCCAGTCTGCTGACAAAGGATGAGATTGACATCAATGCCAAAGATAAAAGAGGCAGGAACTTCACGATGTCAGGTTACTTGGAAAACAACACAGGCGTCAAGCAATGTCTTTTTGGGCTCCAAGGTGTGGACAAGGAGTCCAGAGATAACAAGAACGTCACGCTGCTAATGTTAGCCTGTCTAAACGGAGACGTGAACCTGGTAAGAGCTCTCGTGCGACACACCGATGCGAACGCCAGAAGCGAACATGGCTGGAGCGCGTTGACGTATTCTGGTGAAAATGGAAACCCAAAATGCGCCGAGTTCCTCCACCACGCTGGAGTGGACTTAGACGCAGGAGATAAAAATGGGATGACGCCTTTTATGTTTGCATGTCTGCTGGGGAAGGCAGCCTTAGTCAATTGGTTTCTTGATTGGGGCAAAGTCGACGTCGGTAAAAAGGGCCACAATGGAGGGACGCCCTTAATGTTCTCAGCGACTGCTGGCCATCTGGAAATTGTCAACCGTCTTCTGAACGTTGAAAACGTTGGCGTAAACGAGACAGACATTTATGGCAAGACAGCACTGATACTTGCTAGTCAGCACGGCCATCTGGATTGTGTGGATCGGCTTCTTCAGCAACCGGATGTCTGTGTGAATTCCTGCACGCGGAAGGGATGGACAGCGTTGATGATTGCCAGTAAAAACGGTTACCTCGATTGTGTGAAGCGTCTTCTCCAGCATAAGGGTATTAATGTGAAGGCCAAAAACCAGGATGGGCTGACGGCAAAGCTGATAGCCAGAAAATACAAACGGTTTAAATGCTCAGACTGTCTCTTGATCCGTGGTGGAGCGACAGAGACGAGTGTCATAATTGACGGGAAGAAAGTGTATCCTGGTGTCGAGGAGGCTCAAATTCATTACTGTACACCAGATCTCTTGGAGACTCTGGGCGTGAATGCGAGAAATTATCAAGGGTATACGCCATTGATGCTTGCAAGTAAAACAGGCGATGTTAATCACGTGACCGCCCTACTAGGTAACGATGACATCGAGGTCAATGCCCAGAACAACGCGACTGTGACGGCCCTAATGCTAGCAAGCGAGTACGACCATGCATCTTGCGTAGAGATCCTGCTTCGTCACACAAACATTGATGCCAATGTCAAGAACAAACGAGGGTGGACGGCGCTGATGTTTGCTGGCCGAGAGGGCCTAACTCCATGCGTCGACGCTTTGCTGAAATCGCATTTGTTCGACGTGAACGAGCGAGACAACAACAACGCCACTCCACTCATGATGGCGTGCCTCAAAGGAAGATATAGATGCGTCGAACGCTTGCTTTCCGAGGAGGGAATCGATGTGAATCTCAGAGATAACAACGGATGGGACGCCTTGATGTACTGCGCAGAGAACGAAAATATTGGATGCATGTACCGTCTACTCAAAGCCCGGGCTGATGTAAATGCTCATGACAGAGTGACCATGACCGTCTTCATGTGGGTCTGCTCACACGGCCATTCAAGACAGGCCGAGCTCATTCTTGGAAGGAGGAGAGTCAAGGTGAAAGTCAGCGAGAAAAACAGAGAGGGCAGAACTCCTTTAATGCTGGCGATGTCGATGGGCCACCCCGAGATCGTGGATCGCCTCGTGCAGCGCAAAGGCACCAGGGTAGACATGCACGACAACGACTACATGACGGCTCTCATGATTGGAAGCCAGCAGGGGCATGACCGATGCGTGGAGATGCTACTGAGGGGCAGCAAATACGTGGACGTTAATAGAACAGGCCTCCAAGGGTGGACAGCCTTGATGTTTGCCAGCGACAACGGTAAGGCTGAATGCGTGGACCACCTCGTCAAGAGCACGGATATCGAAGTCAACGCCGGGGACAAGAATCGGGTGACGCCACTCATGCTTGCCAGTATGAATGGGCACGTGGAGTGTGTGGACCGCCTTCTCCTGGCGGAAGGAATCCACGTGAACGCCCGGTGTCGGCAAGGAGTGACCTCCCTTGCAATGGCGTCCGAAGCAGGACACGTCAAGTGCGTCCATCGCCTCCTTGACGTGTCAGACATTGACGTCAACGCGGCCACAAAGGAACGTTGGACGGCTCTTGAGTACGCGAGTCAGAACGGTCACGCCGACTGTGTGCAGCGCCTCCTGGAAACCGGTCGATGTGACGTAAATTTCACCGACGAGGAAGGATGGACAGCTCTAACACGCGCATGCGAAAATGGGCACACCGAATGCGTGAATCACCTGATTCTTTACGACTCCATTGACGTTAATTTCAAAAGCGAGAACGGGTGGACCCCGCTGATGATGGCGAGCCAAAATGGACACTGCGGTTGCGTGAAGCTCCTTCTCCAAGCGAAAGGCACTGACGTGAATGCCATGGCCGAGGACGGGTGCAGGGCGCTAACCATCGCCTGCCAGAACAACCACGTTGAGGTCGTGGAGCTTTTGCTCGGCACAGACGGTATAGACGTGGATGCTGTGGACGATAACGGGGAGACGGCCCTGTTCGTGGCGTGCGACAACGGCCACGCTGAGAGCGTCAGATGCCTACTGGGCGCCAAGGGCATCGATGCCAACAAGAAGAGAGGGGACGGATGCACGGCGCTCATGCTCGCGTCGCAGAACGGCTGGGCAGAATGCGTACTCCTTCTTTCGAAGTTCTCAGGCATTGACGTCAACGCCCAGAATGACGAGAGGGCGTCTGCACTTGTTCTAGCCAGTCAGGAAGGTCACCCCGAGTGCGTGAGAACGCTGATTCAAGTGGCGGGCGCGGACGTAAATATGGTAGACGAAGATGGGTCGACAGCCCTGATGTTCGCCTGCCTGCAGGGTCACTATGAGTGTGCGAAAATCCTTACCCTCGCCGAGAAGAGCGACGTCAATGCCAAAGACAACGAGGGCTCGACGGCTCTGATGATTGCGAGTGACAACGGCCATGCCGGGTGCGTGAGTGTTCTCGTCGAACGAGGGGACATCCGACTTAACGACACGGATTGGAGCGGGCGGACGGCTCTCATGTTTGCTTACCAGTCTGGCCATTGTGTGTGTGTGAAGCGCCTCGTGCAGGCAGAGGGAATCGATATACATGTGGCAACCGGAAATGGGGACACTGCCGCATCCATTGCCACCGAGAACGGCCACGGCGATTGTCTCGAAGCCCTGACTGCTTCAAATTGTACAATCAACGCTACCTTTGATGATGTCTAAATAACCAATAAATAAGCAATGTTACCTTTAATGATATCTAAATGACTAGTACACCATGAACGCTACCTTTGATGACGTCTAAACGACCAGCTTACCACCATCCCAATATTTAAATTTTATGACGTCTATATGACCACTATACCACCAACTCAATATTTCATGACATATAAATGACTAGTATACTGTGGTATTGGTCGTGACAACAAACAGGAGTTTTAAGGACTTGGGTCGTTCAAACAAAGATTTATTTTTAAAAAAGCATAAAACACAGTTGTGAGTCCGATGAGGATGGAGACTCGAAAGTGAAGTGAGAAGCACGAGAAAATTTACTCACACAGAATGATGACGTTACAATGAAATGTCTACAATAAATTTTAAGTCTCGGTAAATTTATTTCCGTGTGCACAAAGTGTGTGGTGTGCGTGAGCGCCAAAGTAACATGAACGCTTACTTTTATGATGTTTAAACGACCAGAATACCACCAACGCTACTTTTGATTACGTAAAAATGGCCAGTATATCATCAATGCTACATTTCATGATGTCTAAGTGACCAATGTATACTCAATGCTACCTTTTATGATGATGTCCAAATGACTAGTATACCATCAACGCTGTATTTCATGGCGTCCAAACGACCACTGTTCCATGAACACTATATTCCATGACGTCTAAAGGACCGTTATACCATCAACGCTATATTTCATGAAGTCTAAATGGCCACTGTGCCATCAACGCTATATTCAATGACGTCTGAAAGACCGATATGTCATTAACACTGTAATGCATTACGTCTAAATGACCACTGTGCCATCCACGCTGTATTTCATGACGTATAAATGACCATTGTACCATGAACGCTATATTCTATGACGTATAATTTACCATTGTGCCATAAAACCTATATTTCATGACGTACAAATGACCATAATGCTATCAACACTTTATTTCATGACGTCTAAAGAAGCACTTTCCCATCAACGCTATATTTCATGACGTCCAAAGACTAGTATACCATAGATACAGTCCAAGGCTGTCCTGTCAGAATCCTATCCTTGTGTGCCTTGATACCGTTGTTGATTATCCTTTCCTCATAAGTCCTCATGTTGTACGGTGAATCCATGTGCGTGTTATGACAATGGTAATAACGGTGCAGAGCCACATTACTCAAGAAGAAAACTTCATTGGTTGGCGTTGATGATAAATGTTGATCAATCTCTGGGGATAGACATTCATTCATTCATTCGTTCATTCATTCATTCATCAATTCATTCATACATACATTCATTCATACATTCATTCATTCCTTCATTCCTTCATTCACTCATTCAATCCTTTCACGAATATCTGTCGTCGTCGGGGAGACATGAGGGCTGAAGAAGCAGCGATCCTCCTCCAAGCTGGTCTGTCATTGGCCCGCATCAGGAGGTTCGTCAAGGTCATCTTTGTCCATTCCTTCATGTTGTCAAGCCCAGGCTTTCTTTGTACCCCTCCCCTGCGACCTCGACTGTACCCTGCATGATGGTCATTGCAGAGGCTTTCATGCCGGGTTATATGTCCAAACAATACCAGCTTATGTCTCTTGATGGTGGCAAGCAACTGACAAGAGTACTCAGCTATTTGAGTTTGTTAGCTATTATGAAGACTTAAGAATTCTCGTGGACAAACTGCGGTCTGGGCTTCATCCCTCACATATTCGTTTGTTTTGTTCTCTAGGTATGAAATGCGAAACAGTTTCCTTAGGCACGTCATCACAATCTACACATTGCTCAGAGATCTGATGTTTAACTCTCTTACTTCCATAGTCCGATGAGCGCTTTTGAACTCTGAATAATTTTCGCCCATACATCGGCATGAAACTGATTTAACTCTGGAACTACAGTACAGTTGTACTTAAAGTGTTAAATGGTGCTCACGTTGATGATACATCGATTTATGTTAGACAATGAAAATGCATATCAGCTATTATCTGATGTCCACGTTATGTAAATGAGGAAACGCCGTCTACATTTCAAAGGTGGTCGTCGACTGTTACCGGATCGACCTGTCATGGCCTCCTCTGGTTTGCTCCAGAATCAAATGGATCATGTGTACAGTGCACATGTGTTACACATTATGTATTATGATATTATGATAATATATTTAATTTAGGACAACCTTAATATTATGAATACAAGTAAAACTCGTGCTGACATGGGTTGTCGTCTGAAAATTAATTAATACATTTTGCATGTTCTTTGACTGTCTGTCTTTCTGTGTGCCTGTCCGTCTGTCTGCCTGTTTGTCTGTCTCTGTCTCCCATTATATCTTATTTTAGTCTGCGTCTATGCTTGTTTATCTGTGTACTTGTCTTACAATATGCCCGACACACACTCAAACACACACTCTCTCTATCCATCCATCCATCCATCCATCCATCCATCCATCCATCCATCCATCCATCCATCCTTCCATCCTTCCATCCTTCCA
>JBCJKF010027883.1:0-11436 GCA_039654545.1 Plocamopherus ceylonicus
TTTTTTTCTTTTTTTTTTTGTTTTGTTTTTTGTTGTTGTTTTTTTTTGTTGTTGTTTTGTTTTTGTTTTTTGTTGTTTTTTTTTTGGGGGGGGTGTTTGTTTTTTTCTGTTTTTTGTTGTTCTTGTTTTGGTTTTTGGTTTTTTTGTTGTTTTTTTTTTTTTTGTTTTTTTTTTTTTTGTTTTTTTTTTGGGGGGGGGGGGGGGGGGGCGGGGGTGGAGAAGGGGGCCATTTGTTTTTTTTTTGGGGGGGGTTTTGGTTTTTTTTTTTTTTTTTTTTTTTTTTTTTTTTTGTTTCCCTCAGGTATGATGGTCCAAACATTGTTTTACAATTGGATCCAGGGCCTGGAATTTATAAAAACGTGGCACAAAAAGGAAGCAGGTATGAGTCCCTGATGGATCCTGAAGGTGAGAAATTAATACATGTATCTGATAAAATCATATTTTGATAAGTGTGTGTTTTCTTATTGATACATTGTGAATTATATTTTGCTTTGCCATGATTAATGAAAAATGTTTAGTTTTTTTTGCCATTATTTTAGTAGGCCTGCTGGATTTAGCCCTATTGAGGAAAGGCATTGTCTGAATTTTTCTTCATTTTAACTGTGCTTTTATTTATTAAAAAAAAATTCTCCTTTTTTTTTCACAGTTGTTTCACATTATTTTTATAAGTTTTTAAAAAACTTTTGGATTTGATGTACATGTATACCATTTTTGGTGTTGTTCTTAATTATAATTTATATTGGCTTGTTTTTCAGGCTTTATTTTTTATTGATTTTTTAAATTAAAAATTTTTATGCTGATCTACAGTTTCTCTCAATTATTTTTGCTAAAAATAAGTACTTATTAAAAATTTTCTGTGCGGTAATCTAAAATTATGTAATTAATTTCATTGTTTCAGGAAATTCTATTGGTGTCAGTGCTTGTGATATAGATGGGGACGGAAAGGAAGAAATCTACTTTTTAAACACTAACAATCGTTATTCTGGTCGTAAACTCGTACGAGACAGATTGTTTATTGTAAGCTGAAAGTATTAGTAATTTCTTATATAATTTGAGATTCTGTATCTATATAAGTAGTCAAGTCTGAGATGTCTATTGCTGGTTAAATAGCATTGTATTTCAATTCTCCCCAAAATTTAACTGTGATAAATGGATAATTCCTCACCTTCTTAAATCAATCAATTATAGTTTAGGCCTACTTTGTTGTTGGAATTATTTGTGTAAATACGTTGGGTTTTTTTTTTTACATATTCATGTTTGGTAGTTTATATATATATATATATATATTTATTTTTTTTTTATATTGTTGTCTTCTTTTTTATCCATTTCATTTAGTTAAATTAACATTCCTATGTACATTTAGTCATAATCAGTGTTTTGTTTTTTTGCAATTCTTGTCACATTTTGTGGGGTTTTTGTAGGATTTTTTTTTAGGAGCTATGAAAGACATACTGCATTTATTGAATAAAGATTCTGCAAAATTATTTTACACTGAATATTTTCTTACAGTGGCGTAATAATCGTTATGAAGATCTTTTTGCTGATGATGTGAACAAAAATGTCCTCTCTATGTACTCTGGACGATCTGTCGCATGTATTGACAGAACAGGCAATGGGAAATATGGCATTCTTCTTGCAACTTACGCAGAAAGTAAGAAAGCAGCGTAATTGGGCTTTTCCTTGACAATATATATTATTATATACCATACAATGATAATAAATGCATTAATATTCTTTATAGATCAAACATTAGAAAAGAAATTAAGCTATATTTTTGAGAGGTATCAGTTTTTCTGTTGCATGCCTTATGAGTAGTCTCAGATTATCTCAGTTTTCTCTCAATATTAATACATAACAACATATGAAAAATGTTTTTTGCAACAATATAATGAAAATGTTTTTTGCCAGAAGTTTTTAAAGAGTTGCATTTAATTCTTGTGAAAGTGCTATGCTTGTATATGAATTTTGTATGTACGTTTCTCACTGTATCAAGGGTTGAACATCCTTTTGTCAATTCCAGGAGGACTTGGAAAGTTTGAACTAATTGAAATGGATGAAAGAAGAACAAGAGGCAAAAATATTGTCCTTCATAGCATTGCTGAGAGTGTTGGAATTAACTTTACCACAGGTACAATGCTGCCTGAATCATTTCATATTTGACTCTAGAGTTTTGGAAACAATATTCATGAAGAATGACTAGTGTTACTCTACTTAATTTCTATGATTTTTCTTTTAATCAAAAGAAAAAATGTGATGTTTGCTTGAGAGATTGTCGGAAATTTTCCGAGTCTATTTTCAACCTTGAGTATGATATAATGTCTTATCAATCTAGTGTTGTAGGATTAGGTTAGTCTTGTTTAGCATGTCATGATTGCCTTCGGCACGTTTCTGTTATTGTTTGTTAAGATCTTCTTAACATTCTGTAATGTTTTTTTCAGGAGGTCGTGGCATTGTTGTTGGTCCGATTTTGGGCCAAGATGGCTTCTCTGACATTTACTTTGTAAATGAAGGAAACTACAGGCTGAAAAACCGAGCTGACAATGTTTTTTACATGAATGATGGCACTGGGAGGTTTACCAATGTTGCAGCACAATTAAGTAAATAGTTCTACAGAATAACATTTTATTATTGTTGTTTTGTTTTGTCTTCTACATAAATCTCAGAAGGAACATCTGCTTCAATTATTTTCATTTTTTTCATGAATTGTCTATTATATTCTAAGCAAGGCTGATAAAAAGCAAGAGCTACTTTATTCTTTAAATATTGTAGTTTGTATTTCATTACAATATTTCTAATGCTTATCAGGAACACAGTGAATCCTCGTTGCTAATTTGTTCTGAAACTTCATCAGATTTAGATGACTATCAACCAGGGAGAGGTGTTACAGTTGCAGATTTTAATAATGATCAGTTGATGGACATTACCTATGGAAATTGGAATGGACGGCATAAATTGTTTCTACAAAAAGCAGATAGATCTGGAGACCCTATTTTTATTGTAAGTAAACTGTTATGAATTTGATTTTTGAAGTCAAATATTACAAATCAAATCATACAATCATGCTTTTTTAAAAAGATGCCTCAGTTTGGGTAACTTATATATGCATCAATACAAATCAATTGAAATTTTCAGCATAAAATTTACTCTTGGAAAAAGTACGAAATCAAGAACAAATAAAGATGCTATAAAATAAATTGATGACATCAAAACAACCTAGCAAAAGAAGATACAAAAAAAAACTCAACCAGTACCAGCTTTTTAGGTTATAGGCTATAGGTTTGGTTAAGGGCCAATGCTTTCGCTAGGTCAAACGACCTTTGAATGCCCCAGGGTTGTGACTGTAGGGCAGTAGTGCGCTACTTTCTGTAGTTCCCTTCTTTTGATAGTAGCGATCAAAGTAGCGCGCTTCTTTTCAGTAGCCAGTAGCAAATAGTGTAGTGCGCTTCTTAATTTTCAGTAGCGAGTAGCGAATTTAAAATATCGCTACTTTGCTACTTTCGCCTAGTATTTTGAAATGGTCGGGCACCTAGATTAGATACAGAATGAAATGTTAATGCCTAAATCAAAATCGCGTTTGAGTAGGCCTTAGAGATGCACATTGAGTTTTAGCACACTGATATAGCGGAAGTATTCTACATGCTGCCCATGAAGTTGAAGACCTGAAGTAGAAAAATTTTAGGCTGACATTATTCATCATTCTGGGGCGGATAACCCTGGCTTTATTCACCCAATTGGTGATAATGCTGTTATAGTTATAATTTACATCAGGGACCAAATAAATGACGATAAATTGTGCACATTGTTCATTGCCTTAAAAAAGTAAGTTAGGACTTGCTTTTACTTGTTATTTCACTTACGTTGTCTACTTTTGACAACTACAAAATCTAGTAAAGGGCTAGTTAATAGTAACTAGATCTAGATTTTAGTTAACCCTTTTAAGGCAATAAACAATATACACATACAGACTTAAAGTATCTTGGCAAATATTGTCAGCTATTAGTTCCTTATGTGAATTACAACTATAACAGCATTATCACCATTTGGGCCAATAATGCCAGGGTCATCCGCCCCAGAAGGGTGGACAATCACTTCGAAAATATTAATGTTTAGCTGAGCCCCCCGTGTCTAACCCGGAGAAACTTGCTAACTTCCCAAGTGCTAGGTTAATTTTTATCAAATACAATACCACTGACTTACTCTTAATAGAGCTCATATTTCTGATGACCATAATTTTGAGGCTGAAATACTATTAAACTACAATAAGTGTCACTGAACTGAAAACTAACTCTGATAATGCTTTACCAATTTTCTTTCTTTTTTTTTTTTTATTGCTACTCAGGTATACATAATTGACATTGCATGTTGCTTGAATAAATATGTTTGCTTTAGTATATTATTTTTGTCTTTATGTATGTAGCCGTCGTAAGCAATAGTAGTGAAAAAAGCAGTGCACTACTTAATGAAGTTGTGCTTTAGTATATTATTTTTGTCTTTATTTATGTAGCCGTTGTAAGCAATAGTAGTGAAAAAAGTAGTGCACTACTTAATGAAGTTGCGAAAAAAGTTGCGGCTACTTTTTCTCATAAAGTAGTGAAATAGTGGTGCACTACTTTTTCTTTGCAAGTAGTGAAGTTGTATTGTGCTACATTTTTTTCTGTAGTTGTCCCAACCCTGGAATGCCCCGACATACAATATACAACAGTAGCAAATAAATTACGGTAAAGTGATACATAATGTTAAAGATTGACATCATTCATCAAACGTGTACTTCATGGTATGGAGCTCTTTATCAATGGAAATCTTAAAGCTATGTATAGATTTTGAAGCTTTTGTCTCCAATTTTAGATTGTTCCAAATTTTCACAGTTCGAAAAACCAACGTATTTTGTCTTATTTGTGTAAAAGATCTCCTGACATAAATTAATCACCCCGAGTAAATATTACGTGAGAAATAAATATAAATATAGTCTCCCTTCAATTAGTTTTATGAAACCTTTTTTTAACTTTTTTTTTTTTCGATACAGAATTCAGCTACACCTGACTTTGAAAATCCTACATACATACGTACTGTCATTGCTGCTGACTTTGACAATGATGGGGTAACAGAAGTGTTTTTCAATAACATTGTCTATAACAAAGATGCCAGCAACAAACTGTTCAAAGTTTTCCCAAATGGTGGAAAGGTGAACATCACTTCTATAGACATTGGAGATGCTCTGGAACCAAATAAGTATGGAACAGGTAAGGTACTTACTTGAGTACATGCTGTGTTTTTTGTTTTGTTTGTTTTTTCATGTAAATACAGTGTACCAGTACCTTATAACATTCATATGAATCTACAACTCTGTTCTAAAAATTTAATGTTTAATATAGTATGATTTTCCTCTAAAAGATTCCCTTGGCTTCAAAAGTTGTTTCTTTTTTAGGATAATACTTATGATAGTGGGGTATTTTGGATATAGGAGCAGTGCTAATACATGTGTATTAACCATTCAAATATGTAAAGTAAATCATTACGTTTCATTTATCTATTGTTTATTTTATATTTCTTTTAAAATGATTTGAAAAAGGAGATTTCACAATGTTTGATAAGGGCCAAAAGTCTCTTAAAAGGTCTTTGTTTGTGTCCCTTAAGGGTGATAAGTGAATAGATTCAATGTTTTGTTGTTGTTTTTTTTTATATATAAAAGCATGATTTAGCAGAAAAAGATAGATTCTGTTTTAGATAGACATATTATGAATCAATTAAATCATGAATTGATCTATTATCTTTCTGATCAAATTTTGGTTAGTTTTTATAGCTGATTTCTTGATCAGCCATTCTTGTTATCAGCCATCACATTCTTGCCATGAGCCAGTCAGCACAATAAATCTGCCAATATTTGGTCAATTGATAGCACAGGTCTTTATTTCTTTAAAGGCAAAAACAATATTTGTCAAACTAGTGTAAAAATAATTTTTCTAGATCCATGCCAATTTTCAATTTGTTCTGCAATTTGGGTAAGGAAATATAGAGCATCAAAAGTTCCTTCACTGTTTTTTGTCTTTTTTTTTATTTTGGCCCACCAGACATATACGTGTATTTGCTTATTTATTAAAAAAATGATTCATAATGATATAATTATAATATATAAATATAATATATAAATATGATAATTCATATTTTTCTGTAGGTGCTGCAGTGGCAGATATCGACAATGATGGCATTCTTGAACTCTTAATTTCTCATGGAGAATCAGCATCACAACAACTGACATTATTTCATGTTGTGAAGAGTAAAGTTAGAAGCAACAATTTCTTAAGAATCCTACCCACAACTCAAAATAACGCACCAGCCCGTGGTTCAAAGGTCACTCTAACACTGAGTGATGATACAAAATTAACACGAATCATCGATGGTGGCTCTGGATATCTTTGTCAAATGGAGCCAGTTGCTCATTTTGGTTTGGGCCTTTTGTCTCCCAAAAGAGTAGAAATACAGTGGCCAGATGGCCACAAGCATGTCCTCTCCTTGAGCTCAAGTGACATGAACAAAATGCATATTATTTCCTTTTCTGGCTTTGTAAGGACAAAGGAGCCTATGAGAAGATCAGTATCTTCTTATGGACCAGAATCAATTAATGAACGAAACAGAAATGTTGAGGATGCCTCTTCAAAAGGTAGAGATGAGTTATGACATAAGCATAGCATGTGCATGGCATGATTTGACTTTGTGCGTATAAATTCCATATTTCATGTATTCTACACTAGTATAATGTCCTTCATTATTTATACATCGAAGAACTAATTATTGAAAGCAAGATGATGGATAAGTTTTTTGGGTTTTTTTGTCTTTTTAAGTTTGTATCTATGCTTGTGTGTGATTGTATGTTTGATAACTTGATCAAATCACCAGCCCAGAAAACTATGTTAGATCAAGAGAAGAAGTCATGTTAATGAATGAAATTACTTACTTTTGACATTCAAAGAAGTATTTAAGACATGAAGAACATTTAACTTGCATGTTGAAATGGAATATCTGATGTATTATCTTATACTTATAACCTCAACAAATCGCCTTGTTTGATCTTATTTATTTTTGAAACTACCTAGTCAATGCAATTTACTAGTATGGATGTGTGGGTGATGACTAACTAGAGAAAGTCCTACTTTTTTAAAATAAGGTTTTGACTTTTAAATTTTATCTTTTAATTTTTTTTCATCAAGTATCCATAATTGACATAAATTCGAAGTCTGTGTTACAAGTAGCAAAACATATTGATGAAAGTTCAGTTGCCAAAGCAACTGAACTTGAATAATGTCACTTTATGCTTTGAGGGACCAAAGGTTGCTCCACACTCCTTGATATCAATGGTTGTCTACTATTTTTGGTGTTAGATTAGGATTGGAAGAGCATTGAAGAAGAGCTAGTAGGCATTATCATTGCTGTGCTGGCCCAGAGAAAGAATTGAGGTGTCCCACATCTTATATATCTATCTTTAACACTAACAGGTCATTGGGATAGGATATTCTGTACCATTTTTTCTGAACTCATAGTTCACACTTTAACTTGAGCTGTTTGATTTTATTATTTTTTACTCTCATTCTTCAATTTACCTGTGTGGATGGATAACATGTAGATTTTATATTTCCAAACCTTAATTATATTAAATCTCGCTTATTTATGACTTTTTAAAATCAAATGTAATATTTTCCATTGTAGCTGTTAATTTTTATGCACATTCCTGTATCGAAAAATCTCCTTAAAATTGGCTAAAATGTCTACATATATCTTAAGAAGGAAAATGAATATTTTTGCTCCTCATTTTTTCCACACATTCTAGAGTAAAGGAAAGGTAAATTGCTATAAAACTTTTGTATTTTCTACTTTCATTTATAAAAAAACTGCATGTTTTAGTTTTTCTTTCACTTTTCTTCTTCAAGCTTAATCTTTTCTGTCGTTAATTTACAGTGAAAGAAACATTATTCATAACTCAAATAGATTTCATTATTTTCATCAAGCATTTCCTTCTTGATTTTTCCTCCTTCTCTACATTGATTTTTACTCTTTATTTTAACTTCGTCTTTGCTCCTGTTATATGTACATGTAATAATAATCTCATTCTCACCCTGTGGATGAGAGCTGCTGAATGTATTTGTTGATGTAAAAAATGTCTGACACCAATTCATAAATAGTAACAGCTAATGATAAGAAATTCTTAAGTCACATCTATTTTTAAAAAACATTCTGACAATTAAGTGATATTTATAGTATTCTCCATATATATACAAGTATATATAATATGTATTGGGTGGGCCAAAAAAATGGTGTGGGACTTTGAATGGCAATAACGTAAACTACCCAACAAAAATTAATGAAAATTCTTTAACTCGTCATGTCCGGTGAGCCGAATGGCTCGGCCCAGCGGTGTTCACAAAAGACCAGTGGGCCGCATCACTCAGCTCAACAGAAAGACGATCTATATTCTTGTGGCATTGCTTTAATTTTGCAGCATTAGACGTATTTACGGTAGTAACACCATAAATAGACATTATTCTCTTTGAAAATATCTGGGAAAAGGACATAACCGCATTTTATGAAGTTTTCTAGTGTGTTACCTTTGGTACCTATCTGGTTTCAGTGTGTTTTTTCCTCTCTTTTTTTTCTCATGGATTACTCACCATTTTTGCCTCATCTCTGGAAATATTCATATTTGATTACTTCTCTTTGATTGCAAACTTATTTATAGATTATAGAGGAACACTTCCTCTACTGTGGTCATTGATGTATCTCCCAATGCTGATCCCCTATGGTATTTTTAGTATAAAAAATGTTATGTCAAATTTCTTTGCTCCCTTTTTACCCCGACACATCAACCAAATATAAAACAAACTACGCTGTCATATGCAGAATTCAGTTGTGAGCACATACATACCAATAACTTTGCTCTAGCTTTGATCGTTAAAACGTTATGTCTATTTTTCTGACCGACCGCATCGAAAAATATGGGGGAGCTCATAACATGCTACGGCTGAACAAATAACTCTCTATGGTCATGAAAGGTTAATTTAAGGAATGGCTTTATTTGTCATTGCATACCAAATTTTATAAGAATCCGTTGAGTAGCCTTCAAATAATCCACTTTCATTTTAAGTTGGTTTGAAAAATAAATATCGAAATGACAATTGGGAAACGCTCTTATTGTTTTGTCCGAATTCTTCAAATGATCAGTAAAGCCACCTGAGATGAATTGGGAGCATTGTTTTATTTTTTCTTTTAACTCTTTTTCTGTGAAAAGGGGGAGCTGATTTCTGTAAACCCCTTTCAATAGTGAATTCCAAATGGTGTAGTCTATCGGATTAAAATCTGGGAATTTGGGTGGCCATTTTATTCAAAATAAAATTGATGCAGCTGTCTCATAAAAGTTGTGTTGCCAGACTTAAGTGTGATGTTGCCATGTCCTGTTATATAATAAAGTCTCCTTTTGCATAGAGACAGTGAGAACTTGGAGGCAACTTTCACAAAACCAATTTACGTAATTTTCAGAGTTAACTTTCGTTTCTTTAGTGTCAATGAAATAATTTTTCATGTTGGTCCTGCATCTCCAACAAATTCATCTAGACTATAGATCTACTTTTTTGCACTAATTTTGTTCTGACTTAGGTCTACCACTTCCAAGTTTCCTTGCAGCTGACCTTATTTCTCAACCTACGATTCAGGTTAGATCTTTGAAGAATGCAATACAATGAGGTAGAAGAAAATTCTAAACCCAAATTCACTTGTAACAAATGTATTGATAGCGGTAAATTAAATACTATTTCTGTTTAACCATTTTCATTAGAAATATACTATAACAGTAACCTTAAGCCGTCTGCTCTCGTGGAAAATAACTACGGGTATTAAAGTGCAAACGAGTCATTAAAAGTCATCAGCCATCACATTATCGCCATGAGCCAGTCAGCACAATAAGTCTGCCAATATTTGGTCCATTGATAGCACTGGTCTTTATTACTTTATAGGTAAAAACGATATTTGTCAAACTAGTGTAAAAATAATTTTTTTAGATCTATGCCAATTTTTAATTTGTTCTGCAATTTGGATAAGCAAATATAGAGCATCAAAAGTTCCTTCAACGTTTTTGTTTGTTGTTGTTTTGTTTGTTTTTTTGGCCCACCAGACATGTACATGTATATGCTTATTTATTAAAAGAATGATTTTTAGCTCTTATATTTTCTTTCATGTGCGAATAACTAAATATATAATTTAACAAAATAACTAAATATAAAACTATTGTGTTTTCACATCTTAACCTTTTTCTTTTTCCACAGTTTTTGCATCTTTCCAGAGCATGATGCTGACATTTATAGTTATGATACTGAAATTATTTATTGCATGGTGCAATTGAACTGGAAATGATAAGTTTGTCTGTCTAAGGGGATGAATGTATATTTACTCATATTTCTTTTTTAATCTGTAAAGATATAATTTTTGTTGACACCTTGTACTGACAGCAGTAGAAATACTGTTCTTTCCTCATTGGTAAAATTAAATTGAACAAAATAAATATGTTTTGTCATTTTCATGAATTATATTACACATGGGTACTTACCTTACATTCTATGATCATTTTATTTTAATACTAGTAAGCCTCAAAGGAGCATGATAAAAAGGAGTGAATTTGATGGAACAAAGGATAAAGAGAAGATTCTGAATATAATTACATGCAAAAGATAAGAGAATTGAATATGAGGGAATAAAGGATAAAGAATATTTTCATTCCATGTTAAAGATAAAATAATTGAATCTGAAGGAACAAAGGTTAACAGAAGAGATACCAAATGAAATCCATGCCTCGGCGGAAAGGATTCAATTTGTCAGCAAAGAGGGCATTAAAAGGTAATTCCATGAAAAGACGAAATTATTAAATGTGGAGGATGTAAAGGAAATGCAAGGAATAAAAGAAAATTTTTTCAGTCTGTTGTTAAACAATATAAATGAGTTGAATTTTGAAGCAGAAAAAGAAATGTTTGTAACAATACATTTTTTTTTTTACGAGAAGCAGTCAATCAATTGATTCTTGCGATAATTATCCATACAGACTTTTCATATAAAACTAAATGAAACAGAACTATCTGAACTATTCATTTATGATGAAATTTTTGTTTGTTTATTTGGTTGTTTTTTTTACTACAGTTTTGTACTTAACTTTTGCAGAAATGCTTTCATAATGTTACTTGTACATCTTTTCATTTTTGTTCATTTATTAGTACCGGTAGTAAAATATTGGTGATATTGAATTAATTAAGTGATAAAAGACTTAACTTTACTTTGACGTGAAGGTGTAAAATAAGACACTGTTGTTGAGCTAAGTTTTATCAGTGGCGGATTTACCCCTTTATGCTTGGGGGGACACTTTGTTTTGATGATTTCAAACAAAGTGCAATTATAAAGAGGATA
>JBCJKF010027994.1:0-11434 GCA_039654545.1 Plocamopherus ceylonicus
ACAAATAAAACAATTTCTTTTTTTAAGTTAAAGACAAAAATCTAGATCTAGACCTAAGAGAAAATTTATAACAGATTAATAAAACTATCATCATAATGATCCCAGCTCTATGCAAAATATCAGGACAAAATGGTAAAAAAGTGAGGCAGAGAGGGGTGGCTATGAGTATGAGGAGTAGGGGGAGGAGAGGAGAGGATAGGGAGGTGGAAGGAGAGGAGAGGGCGGGAGTAAGGGAAACGAGAACAGAGATAGGGCCTGCAAGATTAGAAACTTTGGGGGTTAGACACGGGCTTTCTCTCCTACTAAGAGGGTGGAGGAGAAGGATAGAGGAAGATATGGGAGGGAGGAAGATAAAATAAGAGGAAAGGGAGAAGCAAAGGAGGGGAGAGAAAAAGAGAGGACTGGGAGAGAGGGAGAAGTAAGAGATTGTTCATAACAGCTGGCTAATGTAGGCCTACAAAAGTAGGCTACACACGAAAACTTGCTTGCTCCTGTCGCTAGGCTGTTGTCAACAAAGGGAGCCATTGCCATTATTGAGAAGCATCACTAGTTCAGTTGCACACATAATCGATGTAGATCTACAGTTATTTTCCCTGAAAATTATTATCCAAAAGGCTTTCACAAAATTGATAAATTAATTTTAAGTAAAATTATGTTCTGTTTTTCACATATTATGGATTAAAACGGTGGGCCCTAAACTGTAGCGATGTGAGATCCTGAGCAGGTCTATTTTTAGATCTAGGGGTTCGCCCGGCCACTCGCACGGCTCGCTGGGCCTCAACTCTATCAAGACAAGGCCTATTTGTGGGAAGCCCCAAATCTGACAGGGAAGATCAAATTTAACGCAATTGGTGTCAAAAGAAGCGTAAATGAATAATCTAACCCTAAAACAAGATTCATTAATATTAGTTAAGAGGCTTTCGAAATATTTGGTCTTAAAACTTACCTTATTTTTGAATGTGAATATCTCTGGTTTCACCGATTCGATCTTCCAATGGAGGCCGCCATTGTGAAGCTGCTTCTTCTAGCTTTAAAAAGATGTATCGGAAGTGGTGGTAGGATTCAGATAACGAAACGAAAATGACGATTGTTTACACACACCAAATTACGGACTGCAACGGCCGGGCACAAAAGTCTACGGGCCTTCGCGCAGGCGAATCGGGCCGCCGCGAGCCGGCTCGCTAAACTGCCTACTTTAAATTAACTCTGTTGGGCCTACTGACAATTGATATATTTCTTTTTTCCTGCCTTTTCCTAGAATTGTTTAGGGTTTTTTCCCCCCATGATTGTATGACTTTTAACTGTCTATTGTACACCTTACTGATAAGGGATGACAGCCTTGTTATTTATCTCAGCCACATTTATGAGCTTCTCATCTGCCATGGATGGTAAATTTGCAGAGGGTAATTCAATTTCCCCCCATTCTTTTGTTAACACATATTGACCTCAACCATAACGACCAGGTTTTTTATTTATTATCAACCTCATTTAATTTGTTTATATCTGCAGTTTTGATAATACTCTCTTCCTTTGATCTTATTGACAGGGTCGTAACAACATGTTCCAGGCCATGCTGTTCTTCTTGTACCATATAAAAGTCAAAGAGAGCGGAATGCTTGGGTGAGTCCGGTATATTTTTTTCACTGCTGTTCAATTCGATAACAAAATGTGGAACGGGGGTGGGGGTGGCTGTGGCAAAGCAGTGGAGCGTTGGTTCTACAGAGTGAGAGAATACAAGTTCAAAACCACAGTGTGATACATTCGTTTTTTCCTTAAGGAAGAAAATTTACCCCTGCTGCTACTGCTTTACTCGACCCTTGTGAAATTGGGCACAGCTTCGGATGGGAAAGTAGCCTACTCTGCAATAGACTTGCATTCTATATAGATAGTGATGGATCTAATCTGTCACTGTCTGCTTCATGCTACGGAAACCGGGATAAACTCCGGACCTCTGGGCGGAAATGTTTGAAAGGACTGTTTTCCTTCCCTCTTTCTTTCTTTTTTATCATTCACCTTATTTAAATACTTTATACGAACAGCCTTTGCAAGATAGAGTAAACCCTCGACAGTCTTAACCTTAAGTTTAATTTCAATAAAATATCAAGTTCTAAATTTTTCTAAAACATGTCACCTTCTTTAGCTGTTAAATTGCCCCGACTTAAGGGTTAGTTTGACTGATATTTTGTTTTTTGAAAATAAGCATCCCCCATTTCATCAAATATTTCAAGGAAATAGGTAACAGAGGTTTTTGAGCCCACAAAAGAGTCTTCTTCATGTATGTACTCACTTCTCTTGATCTAAATTGGCAATTAATTCAACATCGAAGAACCTCCACTTCTTACTGAAAAATCTCCATAAACTTGATTCATACGATTACGGTGCACTCCACAGCATTACTTCAGTTAGCATGACACTTTAGACACGGTGGCCATTTTTTGTTTGTTTGAGTCCCGACTAACTTTCCTCTTATTCTTTGTCAGAAAACCTCGGTTAAGATGACATACCAACTCCAGTTACCGTGACAAAATTCTCAGTGCACATAACTTTTTTCGCCCGATTGGTTCGACTTTCGACGCTGTCTGGAGCACTAAATACTAATACCATGCAGCAACACTACATATAGGCCTAGATCTAGTGTAAAGTCGTGGCATAGACTTGTACAATATGCATACATGATTGTAAAGTACAATATGCATAGTTGGGGAAGGGAGGAGGTTTAGATCAGACAAGAGGAGATGCAAAGGATGGGTCTTCACAAAACATCTGTGAAGATGTGGTGTGACAAGGCAAGCCTGCAATTTGCAACCTTCAGTTATGCTTAGCCTACACTACAGTACAATACTGTGCTAGGCCTACAAACAATTAAAGTTCAAAACTAAAACACACACTGTCACATTGCTAGGCCTAATGAGTGTTAATCGCAGCGAACCTACAGCTGGCCGAAAACACGAATGAATGTCTCATTTGCGGTGTTTAGGCTAAAGCTTTTTCCCATTAATACCAAGTACAGTTTGAAAAGGGCAGTAGGGGAGGGGTGATGCGTGTTTTTTCAATCTGACAGTACAGGGGTGTCACGAAAGATAACACAGAGTTGTGAAGACCTGACATGATTGTATTGATAGTCTGTGAGTCTGAGAGGGTGAGCGGATAATAACATTTCATCAACAATCTTCAATAACAACTACCGGTACCGGTACATTAGATCTACCCTAAATATGCTTTATACATGTATTGCCACATTTAATGGACGCCAATCAACAACTGACAGGCAGCATACAATGAAATGATAAGAGATTTAGGTCTCCACACTAAGGAGTTAGTCCCTATGTGTCGAAAGCCACATTGCATCATGGGTAATATATTGGTATGGCTCGATGAGCTACACGCCCGATTGTATGAGTCTAATTCTTGTGCTTTAAAAGCACAAAAATTTTAAGGATAAAACAAAGATCATTTAACGGGACATATTACTAAGGAATGAATTTTTAAAAATATTTAGTTTAAGGAATGGCTGATGCTATGAAAAAAAGCGGACAGAGCATGTCTAGGTGTATCCTGCTGCTTTGCTTTTTACCTGGTCATTGGCATGCTTGTGGTAGTGAGCACCATTAGCAATTCTGATTTGGGGAGAGGCTCAGGGGAGGTTGTGCTAGGGAAAATGGTTTTCATTTGGTTTTTTCTTTTTCATTTCCAAAATGAATTCACCTTATATTTTCAGACATTTAGAATTGCTTGCCATATAGATTATACTTACACTGATGTTTACAGTTCCCTATTTTCCTTCCCTATCTTTTACAGACGAATCAATCTTGGCATGTCCGGCTTGAACATCTTGTGGATTTTTGATTGAACGCTCAATGACTGAACACTCATTGCTCCTCTATACATATTTTTTAACATTAGGACGAATGGATTGAATAGGGGTTATTGATCCTCACTGAGTGTAGTGAAGGCAATTTTCTTTATCATAACCATACAGACCTGCAAGCCGTACTGTTTTTGCATAGTCAATTCAGGCATATGGTCCAGATTTACTGGACTGAGCAACAAGAGTGAGGGATGGATAGAAACAAGACTTAAGAGACAGGAGTAATGAGGAGGGAGAGGGAGGAATGGTGTTTACAAGAGGAAGAGATAGACGTACACTAGTCGATTGTTTTTTTTGGAAAGAAAACATGTCTTATCATACTATGTTGGTGCTTCATCTTTAATGGCATTGGAAATAAACAGAGGTTGGTAATTTGCATGACTATTTCAAATCACCATTTTTTTTCTTAGTCTTAGTCTTCATGATAGCTGACAAACTTAGATAGCTGAGTATTCTTGTCAACGCGCCTTACAGTACTCTATTATTTAAATATTTTGATACTAGTGTTGTACAATTAAGTTTCTGTTTGAAAACTTCTGTATCTTATCATTTCTCTATCAGAAAAAATCTATTTTAATGAGACCGAGCGACCCACAAACTGGGAATAAAGAGAACTTGAATGCTGAAGTTAAAATTCATAATTTTCATCTAACACTATAGAGACAAATAAGTTATAAGGTATCTGGTAGACCTGACAAAGAAAACCACCGTACACATAAAAAAACAACCCTCTCTCACTCTCACATCTCACATAGATCTACCCGCGTGCCTTATCGAACCTATTCATCCAGACACGTGGCTTCATCTTTCTCTTCACTATTCTGAAGTATTCTAAGGAATTCTCAAAAAAGAAAGAGATTAACCATTCAAATGCAAGTTTCAATAATAGAAGTGGAGAAGACAGAAGCATTAAAGGCAGAGTTTGTCATCGATTTGATATCATTGTACATCATTTTAAAGGACAAAGATGACAGTAATTGATTGTTTCCCTTGGAGGTTGTGAATAAGGAGAGCTTGGGAATAAAGACACTTTTTGCTTGCAATGTGGGTTCTGAATAAAATTCTCATTATAACCATTTTCTTATGTATGTGCAGAATGTTTGTAAGCTTTTACTTTTGAAATTGCATATATTTTTCCTCATAAAGATTAAAGAAATAATCAATAGAATGACTTATTGTCGTTTTGGTTAAAAGAAAAATTAATTCATTTTTATTGATAATTTATTTTTCTCTTTATGAGGAAAAGTGAAGTTGACAGAGCTCTGAAGAAAAGTCTGCAGAGGTCCGTCAGATATGATATCTAAACTGACATCATTATTAGGTACCAAATTTCTCTCTTTTTGGTTTGTGTAAGAGACCATACAATTTGTTATTCCTTCCAACAGATTACTGCAACATTTTACTCTTAACACATTTCTACATAAGCTTAGTAATCAATCATCATGTACAAGTACAAATGTTGATTACCACATGGCTAAAGGTGTCATGTAAACGTGAAAAACACAGGTATGCACAACACAGATTTTGCTTCAGCTGATAAAATAAAGTGACCAGGTACGGTGTGTAGCTGTGGAAGCTTCAAAATGCAGGTATCAAGCTATATCTATAAATTTGACGGCTCTCATAGAATGATCCTAATGCCCATAAAAAATAACAAATTTCATGATCTAAACCTTATTGATGGCCAGTGGATCAAACCCCAGCCAAAGAGCAACCAGTAGGGATTGAAACAAGTGTTTGTAAAAATGCTTTTATTCATTATCTACCAAACTTTCTAATACAACATTTTTTTTTTGCAGAAACAATTGTCGGATAAATGGCAATTATTTGATTACAATGTACAATGATATACAGTCGACTCTACTTGTAACTAAGTCGGTTGCAGTGATTTTCAGATGTAGTGATCTTTGTCCCTGGAACGGGCACCTATTTAACTCAAACTCTTCTAACGACTGTAGTGAACTTCTGATGTAGCGATCTTTTTTCTGGTCCCCCAGGGACATCGCTACAAGCGTAGTCGACTGTACATTTATTGTACTGGTCTTGTTTTTGCTTCAAACACCTTTTTAAAGAAATATTCAATTAAAACAGGAACATCCCATTATAAATATAGGCCCTACATGTAAAGGAAAAAGCCCAACCCAAAATAGATTCATAGATCTACATGTATGGCTATCCACTGTGCAAGATGAATTTCATTCACAATTTGAACTTTAGTGACGCTGACAGATACACGGCACAGCAAATGTATGTTCTATGAACATACACAGACACATTTAATTGTATTAATGAAAACAAAGGCCTCAAAGGTGTTGCTCAATCTCTTTTCATTACTGAGGTCACTATACAGTGGAGTCTGCTTAATATGAACTGCTTCGGGACCGATTCAGCAGTTTATCTTAAAAGGTATCTTAAAAGGTTTATCTTAACCATTTCTATGATAATTAAAGTTAGAGCTTAAAAACACACACACACACACACATACGCACACCTTACATAGCCTTCAGCTGGGGTTTTAGGTTTTGGCTTGCGTCTTTACTTGTCATAACACAATACATAATTTTAATATAGGCCTAACAATACATCCCATTCCTGCAGGCTTTTTGGTTACTCCTGTGAGCGTGCAGGAATCCAGCGAGTTTTGTAGTAGCAGTAATGTTTAACTTTAGCAGTCAGTGGGTCAAGGACGTTTATATTAATATTAATCAAGCTTTTGTTAGTCATGGTAAAGAGTAGAGAGAAAAAATTGGGTCTAATGAAAAAATTTACACAAACCAAAAATCTTATCTTCAGCCTTAGTGAATTCCACTGTAAACTGGTTTTATACCGATTCATGAGCAGATGTTGAAACCCAAAACAATTCTCAGACCTTGTTGCAATTATTCATTGTTGTAAATGGGCTTTTTTTTTGGTTGATAAAATTGTTATTGTCTAATGAGCAAGGATACATTGAATAAAAATTTGTTAATGAATGTTTCTACATGTACTATGCTTTTATTGTACTATTCGTACTGGTCTTGTGTTTTCAAAGTCTTCAGAGCATGTACAGTAGACGCCGGCTAAGTGCACTGTGGTTGGTAGCAAGCTTGAGCGTGCGCTTGTCCGAAGCGTGCACTTAGGTGACGGCCGACACGTCACCTGATTTTACACTACGGATGGAGTTGTTAGAGTTGCGTCCCCCTATACATCATAAATTATACAGTGACTACTAAGCCCCGACCAGTCTCACATCAGCATCAAGCTTGTAAGTTGAGGCGTCGTTGTAAGTCAATCAAATAAAGCTGACCAACCAATCAACAGGGGAGGGGGGGGGGGGGGGGGCATAGTCCGTTATCAATTTCACTTTATTTTGGCCTAGTCACACTATGATTACATAAATGAGGGCCACCTGGGCACTAGATCTATGCTGCCTGCCTGGGCCTCACGTTTTTGCCAGCCAATAGTGTTAATGGCTGTCACTACTACTGTCAGGAAAACTGGCCGGATGAAGCGAGTTTTGGTTTTTGCGGTGCTTTAGTGCGAAAAATAGTTTTCGGCTCCTTTGTTATATTGAATTGGCTTTGTCACATTTGTACCGATATGGAATCGCACGGCCAGTGCTCGTTCTCTCGTGACATGGCCAATTATTTACCATCATTACACTTCTTGTGGAGAAATATGAGTGTGCACTTATCCAAAGAGACAAGCCACTGTACACTTAATGATAGGGTTTTATACAGTGAAAATTCTGTCAGAGCAGGAAAGCATGCACTTAGTTTGACTCAGCCGAAGCGTGCACTTGTGTGGCATGCACTTAGCTGGCATCGACTGTAGTTTTGAGTTTATACTGATTGATTGAGAATGTTCAATATACATACGCGCGCACATTGTAATTGTATTTCAGTAGATCATGAAAGTAATGCATTCGGAAATAGCAAGTAAAACTAAAATCTAAATCCCTATTTTCCCCCTTATATTTGAGTCAATAAAATTAGCATGAAAGTAGCAGGAGTGAAAAAGAGGTCAACTTTGAAATAACCGGTTGCGAGTATTTCCTCCCAAGGTAAGGACTATGGAGATTAAAACTAAAACAGTCTAAGAAAAGTATTGCCTAACAGTAACACATAAGTAGTTTACAGTATCAGAATTGTACTTGGATGAATTTTACATTGCCTCTGCATCACACTTGCACACATCAAAATCAAACATGAACATACGTACAATGTAGTATGTACAATACAAGCATACATGAACACACAAAATCAAACATTTTCATACAACCAAGAAGCCTTTTGCAATTACATGTATTTTAGGCTGCTCGTGAATGGTGAGTAATCAGGAAAAGGCCCATCGAACTCATTATTTCCAAGTTCTACTGTAATGAAAATAAAGGTCTCAAAGGTGTTGCTCTATAAATTATTATATCTTTTCATTGCTTACTTCATAATCAACTGTTTTTATACTAATTCATGAACTGATGTTGAAACCCAAAACAATTCTCAGACCTTGTTGTAATTATCCATTGTTGTAAATAGTTGTATTTTTTCTTATAAAATTGTTGTCAAATGAGCAGCTGTACATTGAATAAATATTTGTTAATGAATGCTACTATACTTGCATTATTCTTATCGGCCTTGTGTTTTCAGTCTTCAGAGCATGTAGTTTTTGAGTTTACGCTTATTGATTGAGGTGGGGGGGGGGGGGGGGGTTGTCTGTGTGAGTGGTTGGGTGTTCTTTCTCTCTCTCTCTGTCTCTCAATCTCTATCACACACACACACACACACACACACACACACACACACACACACACACACACACACACACACACACACATTCTCAGTGTGACTCTTGTCTTCACCATAAAAACCCCCACCAAAAAGCAACTCTACAATAATTCAATTACATGTGTACTTTTTAAATAAACATTACACAAACAGAACAAAGATGAAATAAAAATCATAACTAGATCAATGTCTAACATGGTTAGCAACATTTATTTAAGTAAAATCAGACTCTGAATCATATATATTATATAGTCTATATATATAAAATAAAATTAAAAGTCATTTTTGGCCTGACTCAGGAAGAATGTCATAGAGTTTTTGGTCGTCATCACAAAGCACAGCTGTACTATAAACAGCTAGACAATGATAAAAATAAGGGATATACAATAGAGCCCGCATAAGTCGACATTGCTGGGACTTTCGAAATCACGTCGACATAAGAGAATGTCGACATAAGAGATTGCTGTAGATTTAAGGGGAACAAGGGAAACAACCGTGTACAGTACCTTTTACTTTTAGTTTACTCAATACTGTAAGTGTAATAGGCCTGGCGAAGCTCGAGTGATGAGCTCGCGAAACACACAACACACACTAGACCTACACAGGTGTTGTGGTTGGCATCTTTTCTTTGTTTCGCACTCTACTCTATAGCCTACTATAATATTAATATGACAAGAAAGACATTAGAACCAACCACCCGATCGCCTCGCCTTTCCCTCCCTTACCCACCCATCTCTTTTCACCCCCAACAACCTGTTCACCTCGCCATTCCTCCCGCACGCCACCTCACCCATCCCCCTTCTTCTCTTTTGTCCCCATCCACTCGCTCGCCTCGCCAACCCTACCCATCCCATGCTCTTGCTTCAAGTGTAGATCTAGTAATCGCCTCTGGGTCCATCCTTTTCACATATATGCGCATGGCTTGGCCCTGAAGCTCATGATGACCCTATCGGTTCGGGGTATTCATGTCGACCTAAGAGAAAAGAAGGGGGAAGAATGTCGACTTATCGGATGTCGACGTATTAATACTGTATAGAGAAAAAGTTGGGAATTTCAAGTCATGTTGACTTAAGCCGAAAGTCGACTTATCTGGGTTCTACTGTATTATAAGTATAAGGCACATTTGTTTTTTGTTTTGTTTTGGATTTTTTTATATTAAAATCAAAGATGAGTGTATAAAAATATATCAAATTTATATATCTACAATTTTAAAAAACAACAGAATATAGTCGATGCCGCTTAACTCAAGGAGGACGAGATAAGCATGATGGGGAGATTAGGTAAAACGGCCGGGATGCCAAACAGAAAATCCAATAGGCCCCTAGAAGACTTCTGGGTGTGACTTCCCTGACCTTGCTAGAGCTAAAATAAACTATAAACACTTCAATAGGCCTAGCCTATGGAGGTTTCCTTAGCCTAGCCCAAGGCTAACACCCGGTGAGGCCTAGGCTAGCTTCTCTGCCTCTTTGACTCTCTGCCCTTAGCCATCGCCATGGCTGCCTTGCTTGCATCTCCACATTGCTGTGCAGAAACAAAAGTACCGGTAACCACTCTTTTCACAGCAATTAACGGACAAGCAATATTGCATTCTAGATCTACTGTTAATTTGCCAAACTTTTGCTTTCCCCATCAAATGAATTCTAAAAGCTCAGAATTGTAACTATGCAGCATGGCATAAATAAATGTACCTGTAGTTCAAAAGAAAAACTTTGATCTCGTGATGCCAATCCTGAAAAGCCATCACTAGCTGCCTATTAATTACCCCAAGAATAAAGTTTTATTTTGTGTACTTGTGTAGTCTGTGCAAATGTATCATTGACATAACTCAAACTACCAGCTCTCCTGATATTGAAATTATACGATGAACGCACTTTTTGCCAGATATTATTTATCATTGTCAACTTTTGTTTGTTAACAAAAACAATACGAGGGACGAAGTGCTAACTTCGCTGAACTTCTCTTTTAAGTCTTAGTAACAATGCACAGATAGCAATCAACCTGCATAGCCTGCTGATGTATAATCAGGGTGTCCAGCAAAAGTGGAAAGTCGGATTAGAGTAGGATTTCTTGGGCCCCCGAACTGGGTGCAAACACGTACAAGTACAAGGTCAAGGCGTTAGATAAAACTTCAAACATGCGAAAAAAAAATGTTTGATCAAGAAGAGGGAGGCAAATGAATATAATAGAAATAAACAAAATATATATGATAGTGTAAACATCTATTGGCAATCAACCAGCACAGCCTGCTGTTGTATAATCAGGGTGTCCAGCAAAAGTGGAAAAAAAAAAGCAAAACTTCAAACATGCGAAATAAAAATGTTTGATCAAGAAGAGGGAGGCAAATAAATATATAATAGAAATAAACAAAATATATACGATAATGTAAACATCTAGTGGATAAAATGACTCGGCTACGATTATCCAAGAACAGACCACTCAAATTTGCCTCCACTGCTTTGTCACTCGGCCTATCACGAAGAGGGTGTGAAAGTAAAAAGAAAAGCGGGAGCATACTTTTGGAGCAGCACTACCAGTACAGGATGTCTCGCTTGAATCTAGAATCTAGATCTATGACTCTCACATCAAATATGACCCTAAATATCCTGAAATTTACAGAATAAAAAGTGGACGATTTGTTTTGGTAAAATTACCCAGATTTGACTGAGTTTCACTTTCACTTAAACTTTGACCATCAGCAAGTAGAGTTTTGATGCACTATACAGGTCTTAACCCTAGAAGCGATCACCATTTAAGCGGAAGTGACCCGTGAAAATCATGGCGTGCCAAGCCCCGTTGATCTGAC
>JBCJKF010028105.1:0-11432 GCA_039654545.1 Plocamopherus ceylonicus
TATATAATTTATCTTAAGCAGTGTTTATCTAAAGGGGACTCCATTGTATTTGTTTGTGAAATAAGATTTGTACGCATAAGATGTAACCGTAGCTCGATAAAGAGCTAAACTCTAGTGCAAATGGAACTGTTTAGTGATTAGTGACACACCAATGCCTACACGCTACACGCAATGCTACATAACCTACCCAGTACCCTGTCGCTGACCATTGGGACCCCACTTTGACTTGAACGGGCTGGGCTACACGGCCTGTCGGCGGTCGGTACGCCCTGTGACGTAATGTCGCTAATCTCGCTCTGTGGTGTAGTCCTCATAGAAATGATTACTGTGCGGAGCCGTGAAGAGTGAGAGAAGATCTGAATGAACCACAGTGACGCCCGTTGATTTAAAAAAAAAAAAAAAGTATATTTCCTTGTTGATGTCACTTTCTGACAGCTATTTTTATAACAGTTCACATGATTATTTTTTCACCCTATTAATAAAAATGTCACCTTCCTCACTGAACCGTACACTTTTCTATGTTTGTCATCGGTCCGCACACTTTCTCATCGATCCGTGCACCTGTCATTAAATCATTAAAGCACTTCAGATTCGTTATACTTGTCAATAAGAATCATAACACACATTTTTTGCATTATATTTAAATCATGTTTAATAGCTAACAAATCCTCAAATTAACACCCACCCACACACACACCTCCTAAAAGTAACACACACACACACACACACACACACACACCAACATACATGTAGATACACACTCTCGCCCATTCATACACTCATTCATACTCATACGCACAGTTCTAGAGCACCACTTGCAAATAATCTACTGGAGCAATCAACAACAACATAAACAATCAAATATACTGAAATTTAAAAAAACCAAATATTTAAACACAGTAAGTGACAGTATTATACATACATATATATATATTTTTAGGCCAATATATATAGCATCATAGTCAAAAGTTTGCGGATTGATGAAATGTACAAATGTCTCCTTATCAGTCCGTACACCTGCCCTCAGTATCAAAGGAAGTGATAGACAAAGCAATAGTGCGGCATCGTGGTCTAGTGGTGGACACTTGAGCTTAGGGCCGAGAGGTCAGAGGTTCGAATCCCGGTTACGGGCGATGTCGAGTCCTTGGAAAAGGCTCTTTACACACATTTTCTCACCATACTCAGGTGTATAATGAGTACCTGGCCGTTAACAGCTTTGTCTCTGTCTGAAAAATTGTACTAGCGCCTGACAGGCAGCTTGTTTCGTCCTTCATGTTATGTGTTGCTGTTGGTTGGGGACCCCTTGTAAAGCGCTTTGGGCACATTAAGTGGATATTGCGCTATATAAAATGCTCAATTTTTTAATTTTTTTTTAAAAGGAAGAATTCCACAACATTGGTGCACAAAATATCAATAGTACTACTATACAGTACAGTACAGTCCACATATATAATAGCATGGGCTATAAAGGCACTTTCCCCAAGCCCCGTTTTTTCTTCTATTTAACGACAGTAAAATAAATCTGAGTGATATAACAGGACCCATTAGCTGTTTAATGGCACTACAGGTACACGGAGCTGTTAACAATACAGGCAATTAACAATTACAAATTGTTAGTCCCACGCCCAGAAGCCAACAAAAATGCCTCTCAATCCGTCAAGTGTGTTGCACGCAGTCATCACACTGATACTGGCACGTATAACCTTACTGGCACCACCCTTATCTTCTTCCGTCCCCTTTCCCCATTACCCGCACCACCTGAGCGCCTGTTTCAGCAGGCTTCGTACATCTGATTACAGTTTACAGCGGCACTCGGATATAACGGCACTAAATCAAGTCCAGTTTGTGCCGTTGTATCCGAGTTTTACATGTACAGTCTAACCTCAGTATACAACATCGTCGAGACAGGAAAATTATGTCGCTATAAAAGAATGTCGCTAAATTGAAATGGTCTCAAATTATAGGTACAGTCAAGAAAAGTAATGCCAAAGCTATGTCATTTCCCCTCCGTGTTTATCGGGCTTGGGACCGACTTGAGTACAGCTGTATACCTCTGTAGACAAGGCCACATTAGAATTTATTTATTTTTTTTTTTTTGTGGGTTTTTTTTCCTCTACATTTCACTCTAGGTGGTCGATCGTGCAAAGAAAAAGATGTGTTGACAAGCTGTTGTGTGGTATTCCGTACTTGGCCGCAATGTCTTTTTTAGCCATTGTTTGACCTCGTCCAAGATCTGTAGCTTGACTTCATTGCTCAGCACCTTTCTTTTCAACTTGGCAGTAGGAGTAGACATCTTTCTTGTTCGCCTGAATATAGTAATGGTGAATGACCAGTTGACCAGCGGCATGTTTGTGCGCTTACTTATACCCATCGGGCAGGAGGCCATCAATCAATCGCCGCGTTTTCATTGGCTCAAAAAGTGATGCGTTTCATTGGCTCAGGTGCATGAAATTGCTGATTTTGATTGGTTTTCTCACAAAGGAAATGTCTAAAAGTCAGCTGACGCTGCTAATCAATGTCACTATAAAAGAGAGTTTACATAAAAATATGTCGCTATTCTGAGGTTTTTGTTACTAGTGTTATATATAGTAAAAAAAAAGGGGACCAAAACGTGATGTCGCTATATCTAAATGTCGTTATACTGGAGGTCGTTATACTGAGGTTCAACTATATATATATATATATATATATATATATATATGTATATATATATATATACTGAGACGAAGGTGTACTTACCAATGAGAAACGTGAAATCTTCGTCGTTGTTCCATACACCCCCCCTTCACACTGAACCATTTTAAACCACAATAGTTAGGCTATAGGCGCCTTCGAAGTATGACTTGGGCACTAAAAACACAATATTATAATTCCACTGGACTTAAAAGACCTTGACCCTGAAGCTGAAACTAGCTTCCTCTCATTAGCAGTGCGCTTAGTCTCGAAAAAAAGAGAATGTAGATGCTCACCAGTCCGTGGATTATACTAGATTGAATGGAGCTTTAACAATCGAAAATGTTGCTGCCGCCTTGTTCTTTTTCCACAGGAAGAAAAAGAAACATCATATGACATATGAAAGAAGCTACATTGCCTAATTTCACAGAATAAACGAAGTTAAAATTTATTCTAAAATGTAGTTGAGAAAAGTGTGCGGAACGTTGCTCGCACAATTTTAGCAGCAGGCAAATAGTACGAGGGATACAAGGAATCCGTGAAAGAGTTCAACTATTGCATGAAAAATATGTAAAGAAAATAGAGGAAATTATTTGGGTTATTACAGTTTGTTCAAGGAATCCGTGAGTTAGACGAAGGCGTGCTGCACTGTATTCAAAACAGCCAAGTTTCCTCAATCAGTTACATGAATGTTCATGTTGCAATTCTTATGATTATACAGTTCACTATATGTCTACATGCATTACAATATAAAGATGATGCACATGTACAAAGAGTTAATTCATACACTTGCGTGCTTATCTGTCCTTCTCAAGGTTTTCACAACAAAAACACTAAATACATTTTATCGAAAGAAATGGGTCAGAAAATTATTTTCTTTTCTTTTGGCTAAGTGTTAAGCGCAAACTTTCTGAAAATCAAAACTTTACAAATGGATATGAATTATCTAACACAAAATAAAAACCTTGATGGCCAAGCATAGGTTTTGATGATATAATTTTGCTCTTTCTGGGACGCAGAAGCTTTACCATGTGTGAGATATGAGAAAAGTTAAAACAATATGTTTGAACTCAAACAATATCACATGACTCAATGAGAGTAGAAAATTATTTCAGCATAAAATAAATGAGACATCTCCTAAGGAAATGAGCAATGATAAATACAATGAACCGAAAAACATATTTTTCAAGCAACTCATTTCATTCACATACAGTATACAGAAAGATGGATGCCATCATTCTACATGACAGACACAACCAAGCCACATTTGTGCAACTCAACTGATGATCAAATTTGCATGGCATTAGTTGGCATATTCTTTAAAAATATTATGTAAAATATGTCTTTAATGTATTCTGTGCTCATTTTCCAAAGCGCTGACATGAACTAGCAAAATGTGACAAGGAAGACAGGAATAACTTGTATGTAATATCTTTGTGAGTTGATAAAGATCTGAAAAGACAAAAAGTAATTCACAGTTACTTCAATTAGTGACAGTAAAAATCCATAGATTACTCTAAATTTCATTCATGCATTTCTGTCTTCTAATGTGCCTGACTTTTATACTCAATAAAAATTCATTGTACAATTTTATTGTTTGTTTGCTTTAACCTGTGAACAGAAAGATCCATATACAGCTATAAAGGCCTGTTTCTTATTACCACTGAACCTTTAGAGCATTGCATCATTTGTCTTTATAGCCTTGCATTAAAGTAGAACCCAGATACCGGTATCTTGATGTCTATTAAGTTGACTTTCGGTTTAAGTCGACTTGATTTGGAATTCCAAACTCTTTCAAACTCTTTTATTACTACGTCGACATCCAGTAAGTCCACATTTTTCCCACCTCTTTTCTCTAATGTCGACATTAGTAACCCGAACCCATAGGCTCATCATGAACTCCAGAACCAAGCCATGCCCATGAGTGAAAAGAAGGATGTGCGCGGGGCAATTAATAGATCTGCAGTTCATTCAACACGCTTGATTTATCAGTGTTAGTGTTGAAGAAACAGTGTCTGGCCTAGTAAGAGCATGGCGTGAGCAGGAATGGCGAGGCGAGCAAGTGGATGGGGGTGAAAGGAAAGAAGGGGTAATGGCGAGGCAAACAGGCGGTTCCGGGCGAAAGAGGATAGGTGGGGAGGAGAGGGAAAGGCGAGGCATACGGATGGTTCAGAGTTAGGAGTGAAGGGAAGAATGAAGAATGGGGATGGGCAGAGTGGGGAGGGAATGGCAAGGCGATCGGGTGGTTGGTTCTAATGTTTTTCTTATTATAATTATTACGTATAATATTACATTTTACTAGGGTATAGAGTAGAGTACTATCTACTGGCATTTTGAGAGCAAATTTAGGCAAGGAGAGTGTTGACGATACCATTCGCAGGAGTTGCATACAGTCTCAGTGAACCAATCACAGTCATAGAAGTGTGAGAAGCATCAAAGAAACTAAACAACCAACAGAACTGTGGTGACAACGGTATACCAGGAGAATTACTAAAATATGGGAGCGAATCCATCCACGAGGGGAGAAGCACATCAAATATCGTATGGGATCATCAATGGCTTATAAGTAAGGTATATGCAGAAGATCTTACAACTTTTGTGACAGGAATTGATATTTCAAGTGCCTACACCACCATCAACAGGCATCTTCTTCTTGACATACTAAAAGACATCATGCATGAAGATGAACATCGAATTATCAGGCATCTACTCAGCAACGCAAGTCTGAAAATCAAAGTTGCCTACATCTTAAATATTGGAACACCCCAAGGAGATAGTTAAAGCCCAGTGTTGTAGTTTGTTATACATGTATATGTATACTTGGAACATGCTTTGAGAAAAATCAGAAAGCAACCAAAAGAAGATTTGAAATGTCTAGAGCTAGCATAGGCAGATGATGTTGATTTCGTCATAGATGTCAATATAACATCCAAAAATATATTGCCGAAGTACATGTAAATCTATTAGAAAGCACAAGTAAGACGGAATATACCACCATAGAGAAAAGTGAAATTGAGCATTGGAGGAAATCAAAGCAAAGTAGGTCCACTACTTGGGGACAGTGAAGATATCAGCCAAAGAAAACAACTATCCAATGCGGCTCTGCACAAACTCAATGCTCTCTGGATATCGAGACTTAAATTGTACGAGGCTCTTGTTAAATCTGTACTGTGCAACTACGGGACCTGGGCCATCACAAAGCAAGAGAAGAATAAGCTAAATACATTCCATTGCTAACAACTTAGGAGTACTCAACATCAAATATCAACAATAATCACAAACAAATCTGTTTCTGAGAAAACAGGCGAAGTTCCAATCTTCCTTATTGTGCTCGAAGCTAGGTGGAGGCTATTTGGGCACATACTAAGACAGGACATCGAAACACCAGCAAACAAATCGATGCAAAGATATTTTCAACCAGAGGCCACATGACGTAAAGGGAGACTGAAAACATTTATTGTTGCCACAATCAGACAACACCTTAAGAAAATCTTACAAACAAATCTACCGGAAAATAAAAATACAGTACTTGTCGGATTCCTGCACACCGGATTCCTGCATGCTACAGCCCGGTTACCAAATATTTTTTACTAGATAAGTCCCCGAAACTGCAGGCCAGGTATGCATTACTGCACGCTATTTCTTGTCCGATGTAAAACAAATTTTAAAAATTTAAAAAATGTTTAAACGACCAAAAAGTGAAATACACTCTATTAAATTGTTCTGTTAAGACAACAAACGCAAAGAACACACCATGTAAAAAAACAACAACAAAAAAACCAACAAAACAATGGGAATAACAGCGGGTGAGGAAGGGTGTGTTTGTGTATGTTTGTGCGCGTGCGTGCATGCGTGAAGAAAGTGTAACTTGTAGATACTCTGTAACACACATCATAACCTCAGTTGCACCATCAAATTCCATGTCCATTACGACAACAGCAGTGATGCGACAGTGCACCGATTTGAACTGGTGGCGGAGTAGACGGGGCATCGCAGTCACTGTGCATTGCCAAGTCTGGATGCTTCCATTATACTATACCCACTACCATTTCGTCCGCATTGTGGGTTGGGGGTAGAGGTGATGGGTGTGATTTATGATTGGTCGTCAAACAAATGATGGAACCAAATTAAAAGGTTATGTATGTGCACGGTTGACTTTGTTTCACCCCTCGACTGTATCAAATAATCTGTTTTTATCGCTTCTATTGAATCTGTAAACGTCTTGAAATAAAATGGCTTCTCAACACAAGTTCAAGTGTTGAACTAGTTATACTCCTTAAGGAGTCCATTGGCTTGGTCAGTAAAAAACTTTGATGGCCAAGCATAGGTCCATCGTATATCATGAAGATGATAAAGCTATGAAGGCTACATGGCACATGTAAGCAGCCATACTTTATACATATGGACAGAAGTCCTGCAAAATGCAGGTCTAAATGGCTTGAGAGTAGAGGTCTACAAAGATGACTGCCAAAAAAAGAAGAAAGATCAATGAAGAGTGAAAATACGCAAGGAAAATGAGGGAAAACAGCAAAATTGTGATTTTTCGAAGTAACCCTCTTTCTTCTGTTCAGCCCTGCTGAATTCCAGATTATTGACACAAAAACTCTACATAATATGAATTCGTCCCCAGAATAGGGTTCCAGATCTAAAAAAATAAAATTCCCAGACAACTGTAGATATTCATTTAAATATACAGTGCTGCACGCATTCGTCGTACACACATTCGTCAAACCGATTCGTCGAACAAACTGTAATGTCCCAAATATTTTCCTATATTTTCCTTGCATCTTTTTCATGCAATCGTTGAACCGTTCACAGATTCCTCGAACTATCTGCCTGCTGCTTAAGCTCTGCGAGCATATTTTTCCGTCTTAATAATGTGTTTGAAAAGTCCACAAGGCCCAGCCGATGACTAAAAACAGGCCATACAACGCTGAGGCCCCTAGCCTAACACCTGCATTGTCTACATGTTGGCATCCTTTCCTGTCGTAGGCTAGCCTCTTGTAAGAAACTCTGGAACAGATGTTGGCCAGCCATCCTGCTTCTGTGATTGAATTGCAGACCATGGCTCCAGAGTCGTCTAAGACGTCTCCCTCCCCTTTCCCTGCACCTGCACCAGTCGACTGAAAAGCCCACTAGGCTAGGTCTTGGCATCACCGGTGACGCGGTGATGACGCTTGCCTGCGAGATTACATAACACTGCATGTGTGTGGGCCTTGGCTAATTCTAGCCCATAATTAGGCATGTTAGATCCAGATCTCTAGCTGCGCATCGCCATATATTCACCCGTCTCAGTCTCATCTGACTCATCCCTAGCATTGCTTTTATCATTTTCATCGAATCATCAGTAGGCCTACCGGTAGATCTTACCCAAAATGGCATAGAAAAGGAAATTAATTGTTCTTACTCTCGACGCAAAGAAGAAGATCCTCGCTGAAGTTGACAAATGACGAAAGAAAGCGGATATTTGCAAGGAATTCAACATTCCCAAATCTGGCTCTGTGGTTTGCGCGAAAGCTGATGAAATTGCCAAACACATGAGCTTTGGTGATTTTACAAGCAAAACAGGATGACTTGATCGCTTCAAAAAGCGTTACGGAATTGTTTATAAAACCCTTTGTGGACAAGCAGCATCCGTGAGCTAACAATGCTAGGGATGAGTCAGATGAGACTGAGACGGGTGAATGTATGGCGATGCGCAGCTAGAGATCTGGATCTAACATGGCTAACATCCGTGCTATCGATGTATGGAACAAGGGGCAGCTAAAACGTATTCTAGAGCAGTATCAGCCCAAGGGCATCTACAACTCTGATGAAACAGGTCTGATTTATCATTGTTTGCCAAACAAAACGCATTCAATGAAAGGTGAAAAATGCACTAGGGGCAAGATACCGAAGAATACATTGACTGTGTTGGTTGCGGCAAATATGGAGGGCACGGACAAACTACCTCTGCTCGTTATCGGCAAATCTTTAAAGCCAAGATGTTTCCGAAACTGTTGACAGGTCCACATCCAATACTTTGCCAACAAGAAAGCGTGGATGACATCTTCCATTTACGAGTCATGGATGCGCAAACTGGACTCCAGCTTCTTCAAGATACAAGGGAGAAAGGTGGCTATGATCGTAGACAACTGCCCTGCGCACCCCAACTTAGAGCAACTGCAAGCAATTGAAGAAGTCAAACTTCCTCCAAACACAACCTATGTGATGGCAACCATGGGACCAAGGAATAATCACGACACTCAAACGGCACTACAGAGAGAGCCTGATTCAAAAGCTGATCATCCACGTCAATGAGGGTAAACACATTACCTCATTTGATGTCTCAATCCTAAATGCTATGTATGATCTGCGCACAGCTTGGAATCAGGTGACAGCTCAAACAGTTGAGAATTGTTTTCGTCACTGTGGTTTCAAGATGCCAACTGACAGTGATACCATTGTCAGTGATACCATTCTTTCAATACCTGATGACAGTGCCAATGACGGCAACATTACTACAATGCACGAAAGGAATTTGTTTGATCGGCTCAAAAACCTATTGCCAGAGGACACTACCATGGAGCAATATTTTTCGATCGACAATGCAGTTGTTACTGCAGAAGGGCTAACAACAGAGGAAATAATTAATTCTGTTGTTGAACCACACGACAGCTACAACGAAGATGATGAAGATGCCATTGGAAATCTTGAAGCACCGCCACCACCCACTGTCAAGGAAGCGAAAGAGGCAATTTTTACCATACACAGATTTCTTGCGGCTCAAGGCAACGAGGAATTCAATGATACACTCTTTTCATTGTCTTGAACAGAGTGTCGGTTCAATCAACCAGACAGACGTCTCTTGCTGATTTTTTTTCAACCTCAACCATTTGAGGGGAACAAATAAATAATGTTACATTACATTATTCGTATGTACTACTAATGTGAATAATATCATGTTTGTACTGATCTACGTGCTTCGCCACATCCTTCAGTTCTTGAATTGTGTGCTTTACTTTACGACCTTGGATACCTACTTTTACTTTTTTTGATTTTACTATTAACAACATACATGTACATATTATTATTATTATGTTTTGCCATAGATCTAAATTTACTTTTCCTTTGGCTATGCCTGTAAACTTGTTCAATAAAATAAAACAAAACTAAACAAACAAAAAAAAAAAACCCACCAAAAAACAAACAAAAAACCAAATAAAAAAAAAACTAAACTAAACCAACCCATGGCGGTGGAAACATCGTAAGTACATGTAGTCCTACAGCAGGCATGGGTTTCGCCAGAGGTCAGACAGCAAGGGACATAACTACAATATTATGACACCCTGTAGGGCTCTTTCCCTTCTCTTCTATGGCTTTCACGTATTGGTCGAATAACAGATTCGTCAAACTTTTTCTGTCGTCCCAACGAGTTCGACGAATGCGTGCAGCACTGTATTTAAGGGAAAAAATCTGTCCCCAAATGATTCATCTAGATTATCACGCAAATTATCAAGTTCCAGACAATCGTGAGATACAAAATACATGACCACATTACATCACAATTTTTATTCTTACATTATCTCTGTGAGTCTAATTTGCCAGGGTATATAGCCACATAAACTGTCCACAGATCCAAACTTCAAGCATAGCTCAGGATCAGGAAAATGCAAAGATTCTGTTAGAAAAAAAGGAAAAAACAATGCAAAGATGAATTCAAAACAGTATATCTCGGATATAACGGCATAAGCAGGACTTTCTTTTTCGTGCCATTATATCAGTGCCGATACAACTGAGCACATTAAAGGTCACAAAATTGTTAAGAATTGCGCTTCCTGGCATCTTTGAAAAGAGAAAGGGGAAAGGGACAGTGGAAGAGAAAGGGAGTGCCGGTAAGCTTACACGGACCAGTATCGGTGTGATAACTATGCATAAAACATTGTATGTTGAAGGACTAGAGAGGCATTTTAGTTGGATTTAGAGAGTACTAACAATTTTTAATTGATCCAATGCCTGTATTAATAACAGCTCCGCCTCCCTATAGTGCTGTTATATCAGAAATAAAGGCCATGGGTGCCGTTACATCAGGAAATTCTTACTGTTGTTTGATAGAAGGAAAAAGGGGCTTGGGGAAGGTGCCCTTATAACCAGGAGGTGCTGTTGTAGCCCCAGCTGTATATATGGACTGTAGTTACAATTAGCAAATCATCAAAAGGACGTGAAACTAGTATTGATACACATATTATTCTTTCAAATAGATCCTGTTCTCATCACATCTAGTTTGTTTATCTTATAGCTCTTATCTTGTTTACTTTTTCTTGTTTCTTTTTGCTTCTTGCTTCATCATTATCTTGACAATTTTTCTCTTGACCATCAAATTGTCACATATAAAGCGACATCACTGTATATCTTAAAAGAGCTTGATTTTATTTGTCACTTTTTATTGCGGTTGACAAAAAAAAAACTTCAACTTTGATGCAGAACTGTTCCTTTCACAGCCGAAAAAGGAAAAAAAATGTTCCATCTTAAAAATAAATTAACCTTGAAAAAAGGCATCCATGTTTAAAGGTATTATGTCTGAAATGTTGTAGATGCCAGATGACACCATTTGACTTATTCTTTGTGTGACTTGGACAATTCCCTTCTGACCATCTTCCATACAAAGCAGTGAGACACATGCCTGATGAGATCGGGATGGACCTGAGAAAAAAAAAAAAATGTTTAACACTAAAAGCAGAACTCTGGATAAACAGGATGAAAAGTTCTAACAACAGGGT
>JBCJKF010028216.1:0-11432 GCA_039654545.1 Plocamopherus ceylonicus
GAGAGAGAGAGAGAGAGAGAGAGAGAGAGAGAGAGAGAGAGAGAGAGAGAGAGAGAGAGAGAGAGAGAGAGCGACCAAGAGAGAAAGAGCAGGAGAGAGAGAGAGAGAGAGAGAAGGAGAAAGAGAGAGAGAGAGCGAGTGACCAAGAGAGAAAGAGTGGGACAGAGAGAGAGAATGACCAAGATAGAATTTTTCCCCCTCCCTCATAAGTTTTGTTTGTTGCTTTGAGTCACCAGCATGCTAATAAATTTTATCTTCTTTTCATCTTTCTGCAGGTCTGGATGCCAATATCTGTCCAGAAGGGTATTACTGTACAGAGGGAACATCCAACCCCTATCCGTGTCCATCTGGAACATTCAGCAATCAGACAGGCTTGCAGATGGAGACTGCATGCAATGATTGTACGCCAGGCTTTTACTGTCAGGCTACGGCTCTGGTGAAAGTGACAGGACCCTGTTATGAAGGGTGAGGGTTTGGCACTAGAGCGTTGCATTTGATATAACTTGTAGCACTTTCACAACTCGTATGAAACCTTAACCCTCAGCAAATTGATATGCAGGTTGACAAGTATATTATTATTCTGTGGATCAATGAGTTGTTCAGGCAATTAGTCATTTTTACAATCAGTTGACTATAGATTTAACACTGCTTGGAATAGCATCAAATCTGACCAAGTGGCAAGGAAGCAGTGATCAAAATAAATATCATATATTATTATATGTATGAATATTATCACAGGTTATAACAGTGAGTCCAATAAACCAACAATCACTTAAGAGACCTTACCTATTTAGGAGTTTTGGGTTTTTTATTTATTTATTTATTTATTTTTTGTTTTTATGAGGGATTTTTTCAGCAAAATAGGGGAACGTTTTTGATGATTGTTTCACCTAGTGGTCACAGTGGCGCAGTCAGTTGTGCTGTGGGCTGACAACCGAAAGGTTGGAGGTTCAAATCCCGTCAGGGACAGTGTGATTTAACCCATGGGCAAGGTTATTTACACTACTTGCCTCCGTTTGCGACGCTGCACTGCAGCTGATGCTCAGTTTTCGGTAAAAAAACAAATGACAAATTTTCCTTCGAGGATGGGAATTTTATTTTTTGTTTATTTACCTAGGGCCCTCATCCATAATCTTTGACATGTCAGTTGAACCTGTCTTTTGACCCATCATAGCAAATCGTATTGTATACCTGTTTCAAGCACAGAGCTTTTATACCTTAATTTGAGTATTCCAATCAAATAACCTTAGATTTTTCAATCAGCTAAATGAATGTCAATAAGTTTAAAATTTATCATTGAAGAAAAAAAAAATGTAATTTATGTTTGTTCTCCCCAGCTACTTCTGTGTCCTTGGATCAAACAATTCTCAGCCAGAAATTTGTCCAGTAGGACATTATTGTCCTACGGGCTCATCAGCTCCCAGCCCCTGCCCAAGAGGGACGTTCACCAACACACAGGGTCTGGCCAATGAAACACAGTGCACGCCTTGCGACCCTGGAAAATATTGTAATGACACAGGTACGTCTGCTTCATCTATCTCTCACTAGGTGAATATGAGGAAGTGGGATATTACAGTATTGCCACTGTGAGGTAGTGGAATATAAACTCCATATTGGGAAAGGATTGAAGATGAAGGTTGCCATTACTTTTGAGAGTAGAGTCATTTAAGTATTAATTTATCATACCGCTATGCTTTTTGACTTTCTAGTTGTAATTGATGCCTCATAATAATTTGACAACATTGCGATGAGTTCAAATCATTTGTCAAGAGCAGGGAATTCATTTTTACTCCACATTGGCAGAGATACTTTGATTCATGTTTTAGTTTTCTATACATTTTCAGAAAAAAACAAACAAAACAACAAAATATTTTTTTCCAGGCATGTCCAGTAGTAGAGTCATTTTAGTATTAATCATAGCACAAGACTTTTTTGCTTTGTAGTTTTAATTGATGCCTCATAATAATTTGACAACATTGTGATGAGTTCAAATCCTTTGTCAAGAACAGGGAATTCATTTTTACTCCACATTGGCAGAGATACTTTGATTCATGTTTTAGTTTTCTATACATTTTCAGAAAAAAACAAACAAAACAACAAAATATTTTTTTCCAGGCATGTCCAGTAGTAGAGTCATTTTAGTATTAATCATAGCACAAGACTTTTTTGCTTTGTAGTTTTAATTGATGCCTCATAATAATTTGACAACATTGTGATGAGTTCAAATCCTTTGTCAAGAACAGGGAATTCATTTTTACTCCACATTGGCAGAGATACTTTGTTGCATGTTTTAGTTTTCTATTTATTTTCACTTTAAAAAAAGCGCCAAAACAACAAAATATCTTTTTTCCAGGCTTGTCCAGTCCTGTTGGAGATTGTGATCCAGGATTTTACTGCCCTGGTGGTGATGATGTTCCAAGCCCTGTTGCTACACCGTGTCCTATTGGTCTACATTGTCCAATTGGAAGCAGTCTTCCACAGCCGTGTCCTGCTGGGTCGTATGCCAACTTTACTCAGGCTGATTCCTGTTTGATTTGCCCAGAAGGGTATTACTGTGTACCAGAAGAAGTCATTCAAGGTAGCAACTGCTTCACTGTCTTTTAATTCACAGCTTGCTGTAATGAATAGGAATTTCTTTCCCTTGCATAGCACAAAATGTATTACTTGAAGAAAGTTCAGATTTCATATTTATTGTGGACTTACGCACTAAGTGTATTTTTTCTGCTTTGAAGATCCTGGGTTTCTCTCTGCATGGCTCCTGTTTTAATTGAAGGTCCTATTGTTAATTCTCAGTCTTTCCAGGTGTGACAAATTAATTTTTGAAAGTATTGACATTATGTATAAATTTGCATATTTTCAGTGAAGAGTTTCTGACAATAAGCTTTGATATTTCCAAACCACTTGAGGATAACTACTCAACAGGTCCTCATTTACACCCTGCTCACATTTTTACCTATTCTTTTTGTACTGATCACCAAACAGGAAACTCTTCGTCAGGCCATCGTTTATGTCCAGAAGGATTTTATTGCGGTGCAGGCACGGGGCTCAACTGGACTGCATGCCCTGTTGGTACCTTTAGTAACATCCTTGGTCTGCAGGACATCTCTGAGTGTCAAGATTGTCTGGGTGGACAGTACTGTGATCGCACAAATCTTACACAGCCTGCTGGTTATTGTGACCCTGGTAAATATGTTTTTTTCTTTATTGTTGATTTTTAATGATAATTTTCTTTTAACGTTAATATGAAGTTTTTAAGAGGTTCAAAAGTATAGATAGACAAGACCATTTTGGAATGAATGCTTTGTTTACAGTCATTAGAAAAAAAAAAAGAAGAAAGAAAAAAAAAGGAAAGAAAAAAAATTCAAAACAAAATCAAAACAAAGAAAAAACTAATAAAACAATGGATTAACAAATGGTAAGTAAATATAACATATAGATAAGGTTGAAAATAACAATGAGCATCAATTCTGTGTAAAAGTATGAGATGAATTTATATGACATGGAATAAAATGTTATCTCATAACGATTTTTGTTTTTTGAGAACAAATGGGCTGAATTTTTACACACCATACAAATTCTCTTACACAAATACTAAGCTCACTTTTGCTACAAATATAAATACGTCATGACCGTAAAATGTACAGGAGTATTCTATATACATATATGCCATACTTCCCATACATTCGAAATACATAGATATATTTTATGAATGGTTAACAAAGCAAGCATTTGTAATGTGCATTTTTATCGGCCAAATGTAATCTTTTTACTGAATGTATCCCAGTTTCAAGGAGTTTGAGGAATAACTGCCCATCCTCTATCTTTCAGGCTACTACTGCACCCTGGGAGTGGACGTGTCCGCTCCAGCTGGCAATCACACTGGTGACGGTGGAATATGTCCACCTGGAACTTATTGTGCCGGAGGAAATGTCATCCCAGAACCATGTGATGCCGGAACCTATCAAGTATGTCATCAAGTTATTCTTTTGACAACTAATTACGTGCTTTGTTTTGTTTTTTCTTTGCTTTTTTGTATTATTCTTATTTCAATTTGGTTTATTGTTTTTTTTGTTTGTCTTGTTTTTGTTTTGTTTGTTGTTTCTTTTGCTGTTGTTGTTTTTTTTTGTGTGTGTGTGTGGGGGGGGGGGGGGGGGGGGAGGACATGGAGTGTTCTTTTGTTTTGGTTGTTTTTTTTTCTTATGGTTTTTGTTGTTATTCTGTATTGTTTGTTTGCTTTTTAGATAGAGTCAATAAAGGTCTTCATAGCTGTCAGTCTTGGTGGCAGGGTGGTATTCTCCCATTAAGATAGCTATGGTTTCAAAGGCCTAAACTGAAGTGCTACTGATATTAGAATTCTGCTTGATTTCACCCAGCCTGACTCAGTGGCTGGTTTAGAGTGGTATGGCTGCTTTAATTGGAGAACTACATATATTTTAATTACTCATCTTGAATCTCTTCTGTGTAGCATGGTGAAACCCTACTTTATATAGTTGATATTAAGTGTGACATTAGAATAGTAACAAAGGAAAAATAATCATATTAATTGTGTGTTGAGTCACGCTTCCAGGTAGGAAAACCAGGAGCTTAGAAAAGGGAGGAATAGATTATTTGAGTGCATCAGTATTAAAAATATGTTACTGATAGAGACATTTTCTGGTTTTCACTTTTTTCTTTTCAATTTTCTTAGGATCAAAGTGGCCAGTCATCTTGCACTTCTTGTCCAGCTGGCTATTACTGTGTGGACAACAGCACTACTTACCTGCACCAGGTTTGTCCAAGTGGTCATTACTGTCCAGAAGGAACTCAGTACGACGTCCAGTTCCCTTGCTCTGCTGGTACTTTCAACAACTTGACAGGTCAGTCAGATAAGGAGCCATTTCATTGGCACACATAAATGTAGTATATTTTCTGGAACAAAACAATAGGGGAAGAAATACATGAAATGTCAATGACAGTTTATAAATGTGGAAATTGCTAAAATTAGAATTGCCTTTTATAATTACCGTGAATTTATAAATCTACTGCTCTTTTCTGCCGTCCCATTTGACCTTAATAATTGGACAACCATTAGCCATTGGGGTTCGGCTGACACATAAAAAAACCGCCACAAATCCCTGACTTTTTTCTATGATTCTTTTCTCCAGGTCAGCAAAATGTGACAGGATGCGAACCCTGCACTCCTGGTAAATATTGCGGCAGTCCTGGCCTCAGCACACCCACATCAGATTGTGACCCAGGATGGTACTGTACTTTAGGATCAACATTGCCAACCCCCACTTCCCCTGAGGGAGGAAAATGTCTAGCAGGTCATTATTGTCGATTTTAAAAATGCTGTGAATTGTTTACCTCAATGACTTATTTCCTTGATCTAATATAACCTTTAACAGCATACAATTAAGGCCAGAATCATTTTCCAACTTCTCTGCTTGTTAAGTTTCTTTTTGAATAGTGTATTTCCTTCTTTATCAGCTCATGTGCAAGGAGAAATTGTTTCATTTTTTAAAAGAATTGCCCCATTTTTTTCAGGGAGAAAAAACGGATATGATAATAAAGACTGGTAATTTTTGTTGTTGCCCCTCCTCCTGCTCCTCCACAACTTCTTTTTTTTGTGGCCATTTGATTCCTTCTTTCTTTTCTCATAAATGTATTTCTGTTTTTGGTTAGAATCAATTCAGTTGTTTTTATTTTTTTCTTCAATTAATTGCCATACTCTTTTAATTTTTCTTTTTTGTTCTAGAGAAGTTCCATTTATTATTATTGTTAATGGGATGAGAGAACAATAGAGGAAGGTGAAAGAATCAACCAAAAATAAAGGGTTTTCCATACGGAATAATCAATATTAATAAATATGCAAATTTGATCATCATAAACCATCAACATCATTATCATCATCATTATTCTCCTTCATCTCCTTGTCATAATCGTCACCATCACTATTATTTTAATTGTTGTCTCCTTTAATGTGGAAACGCGCTTCTATTTCTATGTGCAGGAACCTACTGCCCACAAGGGTCTGCTGCCCCCATTGGTTGTACTCCTGGTCAGTACTGTGATACTGACATGATGGCTCTTCCGGCTGGAGACTGTCTGGCTGGTTACTATTGCGACAGCAATTCCACCACAAGAATGCCATCTGGTGTTGGAGGTCAGTCAATTTATCCTAGCTTTGTGCTAGCTTGTGTTCAAAATACTATGTCATTTACCCGTCTGAATAAAAATGTACAGAAAGAAAGCTATTAAAAAAACCGAGTTTGATTAAGACTTGACTTTTGATAGAACAAGAGTGAGTGTCTGCCAGATTCCTGATAGGATTTGTTTCAGCAGTTTTAATTGGTAGCTGCATAGTGTAGTTTCAAAGTTCCTGACATTGATTTTGTATAGTCTTCATAACTTATATATAGTAACCATATAAATATATTTTTGGAATTCTTTTGTTGTTGTTGTTGTTGTAATTCTGATTCACATGAGAGTTGTTTTTTTTTTTTTTTTGAAAGGGCATGATGATATGGTTGGGGTTTTTGTTTTCATTATGACTTGAGCAGCTGGTGAATCTTTTAACATTAACTGACAACTGTTTTAAAATTTGAAGGTGACCAATGTCCAAGTGGGCACTACTGCGTAGCTGGTTCAGCTACCTTCACTCCTTGTGACCCAGGCTATTATCAGCCCAGCGTTGGAGGACAGAATGTCAGTTGGTGTATAATGTGTACAGCTGGGAAGTACTGTAATAGCAGTGGATTGTCTGCCCCTGATGGCGATTGTGATGCTGGTGAGACATTTGCTCATTGTCACTTTCCCACAGTGCTATCATTCACTATTTTCTTCTCAATGTTAATGTCTTTTCGTATGGTACTTACACAAATATATTTAGGTTTTACTTTATTCATACCCCAAGAGGAAGCACCGTTGATAATATAAACCAATGTAAAATGTAGGCCCTATAGATCACTTTGATTGAAAATGACTTCTTAAAACAGAGATTTTTTTTTCCTCTTCTCCTTCATATTCATAAGTCAACTGACCCATCTTGACTGCATGTTTAAACGTTTGCTTGTTTGGCTGCAACCTTTTCATTTTTATGTGAACCCTAATTTACAACTCGTTTCAGGACTTCGAGTTTGTAGCTAGTCATGATTTCAGGCCTAATATTTTTATTTGTCGATTGTAAGGTTAACCAAAAGAAATAAATTTTACCATTGTTTTATTGAATAATTATATTCTTGTGATTGACATATTTTTACGCTACTTGACTGACTGTCTTATGGGTTTTGTTAATGTTTTATGTAATCTCTGATCCTTCTTAGGCTACTATTGCCCTGAAGGTCAAACAGTCAGAAATCCAAGCCCTTATGAGTGTCAACCAGGATATTTCTGTACTGTTGGTTCAAGTATTCAGACCATTTGCACCAGTGGACAGTATCAAGATCTGGCAAGACAGTCTTCCTGCAAGGACTGTCCTGTTGGAACCTATTGTGACAACAGCTTGGGGCCTATCACAACACCCACCAACTATACATGCCCAGAAGGTTGAGGATGCAGCTTTTTTTTCATTACCTTTTTTTTAGATAACTGAATGGAAGCCGTGCAACACTTGAAATATGTTTTACATGAAAATTTCAGGTTTTCTCTCATAAAATTCAGCTTCCTTACATTTTTTACTACATTGCTTTGAATCCTTTTTGTGATATTCATGAGTTTTTAAAATGAATAATAAATATTTACACCCTCAAAACTTTAGGAGGAAGGAGACCTTGTGTGTGTGATTAGTAAATATATAAATTAAATGCTTTTTACCAATCGAGTATTATACCTATTGTTAAATCTAAGTAGATTTTTAATTCCTTAAGCATGAAAGAAGGGACAGATTTTTAAAAAAATTCCACTGAGGATGTAAAATAATAACATAATATTTTGTCATTTTCAACAAAAATATTTAAGCTGATAATCCATTGAATGCTTCCATTTATTTCAGGCCAGTATTGTCCTTTGGGAACACGTTTTGCAACTGAATATCCATGCCCTGCCGGAACATTCAACAATGTGACTGGCCTAGAAGCAGACACAGATTGCTTTAACTGTTTAGGTATGCCAGAAGCTAATATATTAGGATTTTGATGGTCCACGAGACAACATGGGATAAATTATTAAGCCTTCTCTTCAGTAGATCAGACAATATTCCCATCTTTCGAGGAAAACGAAGTGCACTTGAATTTGTTACTCTCTTTTTCTTTAACATTTCTTTTAATTTTCCATTTGTTAAAAAAAGAAAAAAAGTTTTCTCAATTTATATCAATGGCCAAAAAATGCCTATAGTAATTTTTGTTTTGTTTTGTTTTTTTTTAAGAAAGTTTCGCTTTTGTAGAGGAACTGCATATCCTTTTGAATTTAAATGGAAAAGTTTTGTTGTCCTAATGTAAAATCTTTAAAAAATTAATTAGGAAATGTTTGATAAAAGAAATATATGTAAACAATTTGGGGATTGACTGAGGTCAGTATAAAACAAAGAGAAAAATTTGTCAGAAGAATGTCATGCTATTTAAATGAGTGAAATATTGTCACACTTTATTGATGGATATTTTGATAGATTTCATATGACTTTCTATTCATTAACGGAAAAAAAAATGATTATGTAAATTATATATCTGTATTTTCCACCTAATATATCCAGAAAGAAACTGATTTAATATCCAAATTAAACAGGTGGCTTCTATTGTCCCGGAGGGACAACATACCCAAGCCTTCCTTGCTCTGCTGGCTACTATTGCCGTTATGGAGCAACTGTGGCCACGCCCAGTCAAGGCAACCAAGCGGATATTTGCCCCATTGGTCATTATTGTCCTGAGATGTCAGCAGAACCGGTGGACTGCCCCATTGGAACATTTTCCAACATAACTGGCTTGAAGAACAGCTCTGAGTGTACTTCTTGCACACCAGGTTTGTTCACTTTCTTTCTCTCTCTCTCATTAAAAAAAATTTTTTTTACATCAGAATTCTTTCTTGGGTCTATGAGATAGGATAAGCGATATTTGAATTAATTACCCTTTTCTGTGATGCATTTGTTTTTATTTGTTTTGTTTTTGGTTTTGTTCTGGATTTTCATTTTTGAGTTGGGTGGGGTGAGGATATTGTTATGTTTTAGATTAGTTTTTGTTTCCTTTTTGTTTTGTTATTGTTTTTCTTTTGATGGGTTTGTTTTGGGTTAGTGGGGATGGTTATTGTTTTGTTTTTTGTTTTTGTTTCCTTTGGATGGGAGTAATTCTTGTTATTTTCACTTTTGATGGTTTTGTTATTTGTTGCTACATCATGCTGTGGATAAGTAATACTGTTATTATTCTGCCTTCATTTTCATTCTCCTTAAATATACTTATGCACAAATCTTATCATTCCCCTTCCACCCACCCTTCTTTCCCCAGGTTCATATTGTGCCAGCCCAGGCCTCATAGAGCCAACAAATCTTTGCGATGCCGGCTTCTTCTGCATTGAAGGATCTGTCACATCGGCCCCTGACATCTGTCCAGAAGGTCGCTACTGCCCACAGGGCACTCACACACCCATCCGCTGTCCCACAGGAACTTTCTCCAATGCCACCCAGCTTGTGGCAGAAGAAAATTGTACCATCTGCACTGCTGGCTATTACTGTCAGACGACTGGTATCACTGTTGAACAGGGTCTGTGTCAACAAGGCTACTACTGTCCTGCAGGTCAGTGTGTATTTCGTACTTCTTTTTAAAATGATTAGTGCAGCTTGTTGTCCTTTTTATAGATCTATAATTCATTCTTTTTTATTGCTGTACAGAATTGCCTTTATTGACCTTTTTTTTTTTTTTTTTTCGAAATCACTGTCCATCTCATTAATACTGTTTTCATTGTTCATAATGGAATTTTTTAAAGGTATAATGACCAGGTGTTTTATATGATATTTATATGATATTTGTAAATGTATTTTAAATAATCATTGTTTTCAGCATTCTGAGCTTAATATCAATTGTGGTAGAGCGCTATACAAAAGCTATTCATACTTAAATGGCAGACACCTGGGAACTGTATCTTTTGAGAAAATCAATTAAAGTTTTCACACATACAAACAAACATTGTTGTAAAATGTATATTGCTCTTGCATGAAAGCTGCAGAATGTGGCTTTCATATATTTCTTCTAAAAACACAACATAAAAGCAAACATTCTCTCTCCATGAAAAGCAATGTGAAAAAAGATAAAACAAATCAAGATAAGACAATAAAAAACAGAAAAACTGAAAGCAAAATTCTCTATATATCATGTTTGAATAAAACAGACTTATGTTAAAGGTGAGATAGAGAGATATTAGAATAAGTTAAAAAACCAAAGAACACCAATGCTGTTGAGTTTTCAAAAGGAGATCCGGCTGTAAATTTTGTGTGTAGCTTTTTTTGTGTGTTTTTTTCTTGTTTGTTGATTTTTTACTTAACTTATTTTAACAACTGGTTACTTAAGCAACTCAAGTGCAGAGCTTCAAATTAAGTATTTCTCAATTTAATGTCCTTTCCTGTGTTATGTCCTTTGATTATTTTGAAAGTTGAGAGATCAAATTGTATATGTCCTATGATCATTTTCCTTTCTCCATCATGAAAGTGTAATGGTCAAATCAATTCAGTTCAATTCCATTTCTTTCATTTTCCATCTAATTTTCCTGAACAGGTTCCACTGTGCCCAATGCTGTCATTTGTCCCATCGGTCTTCACTGCCCTGAAGGGTCGGATGAGCCAAGATCATGCTTGTCTGGTTATTTCACCAACACCACTGGCATGTGGGAATGTGATATCTGCCCTGACGGGTAATTCAGTTGTTTATTGTAGACATGTAGGCCTAAGCTTAGAAGTGTGTGAAATATAAAACCGTTCAGCCTTAATCGCTAAAATCAAAAATAAGATAATAGGATATGAGACATGGTAAGCATTCTCTCATTTTCACAGTTCGGTATAGATTCCAGGAAGTGTTGTTCTGAATAAAAATTAAAATGTTTGACTGCATAAGATGAAGAATATTGGAAGAAACCTGTCAGGATCATTACTGTGAATAATATGTGTTTTTTTTTCTGTCTTTTAGATATTACTGCCTGCCATCCAATGTAACAGCCGGTGTCCCCACCTCTGGCTATTTTGACTGTCCAGCTGGATACTACTGTCCCAATGGCACTGGACTGGACTGGCAAGCTTGTCCCCAGGGAACGTTCAGTCCACACACCAACTTGTACAAGGTCAGGGAGAAAGTCCTTACTTGGCTATCAAGAATTGGGGAATAGATTATTGATATTTATGAAATAGCCTGGGAAAGGGAAGGATAAAGGGAATTTCACGTTTTCGGTGTATCTCTGTTTCTAAAACTAGAAATTCTTAGTTAATATACTTGTAACATTTTCAAAATTCTTCATTTGTTTTTGTTTTTTCGTGTTTT
>JBCJKF010028438.1:0-11425 GCA_039654545.1 Plocamopherus ceylonicus
ACACTTCAGTAGCAAGGAACGTCACTATCGTCGAAACCTCGACAAAACGACGCCAGTTCATCATCTTATTAAATTCATGATCGTTGGCGGTTCTTGCGCTGCTGCGCTTAAAAAAATGGTTATGCACAGTAAGCCAGCCAGCTGAAGGCAAGTCAGTGCATCGCTAGCGGCATAGATCTAGGCTAGATTCTAGACCTAGGCTGCCTCCGATGCCAGATAAACCAACAGGTACCTTCCCCTTTCCTTCTTTCGGTGGCTTCCCTAAGCCTTATGCGTGTAACAGGACTTGATGAACAACGAGAAATAAAAATAAGGAAGTCAAATTCTGGAATACGTACTTTCTTGAGCAAATACAGATTTACGTACTCAGGCATGAAATATGTACTAAATACGTTTTTTACGTACTGGTTGGCAGCTATGTAATGGATAAATCTTCAATTATCCAACAAAGATATGAGTTACTTGCCAAATTCATTGATTTCTCAAAAGAGAAGGCTTTGCAAACTGAAAAGTCAAAATTTCAGACCTTTTTAGCAGAGCAAGATACAAATTAATAAGAACAGAAGACAAATGAGCAAGTTTGTAACCAACAAGAAGAATCTACTTTTATCAATTTACATTCATGATTTTCACCTTTTCTGTCCTTTCAGCAATAGTAACCACTTTCATGATTCAAACCTTTCTTAAACTCAAGATTTTAACTGACCTTAATGACTCTTGCAAGACCAAAGTCTGCAATTTTTACATTGTTGCTTTCCCCGACCAGGATGTTTCTGGCTGCCAAATCCCGGTGGATATAATTCTGTGACTCCAAGTAAGCCATTCCATTAGCAATCTGAGCACCAATATCAATGAGCTGGGGGAGTTTCAAAATGCGGCCCTTCCCTGCAGGAAAACAATTTTTTCAAGTTATTTCAAGTATGGTTTTTAAAATTTTAGAAGATTGAAAATAAATGTCACAATGCAATGAATCAGGAGATCACATTGTGACATCAATGGTTGCGTTTTTCAGGACATTGTTTTCCTTTTGAGAATTCTTGGTTTGTTGATTTAAGGAAGTGCATCCACATGTAAAAATACAAAGGTTGGATGGAGTACCTATATAAAAAAAATGTTCCTACATTACAGCAGGTAAAATGATTCCCTGTGATGCACTTTTTTTTCCGGTGTTTTTTGTAGGTTGGGTTTTTTATTTTCAGTTTCTTTTTCTTTGGTCACCTAGATTTTTTTTTCTAATTTTTTACACCTATCTGCATTCCTATTTGATTATTTCTTTTTTGCTTTGCTTTTAATCGGGGCATTCTTTTCTGTAACAAAGTTTTTCTTTTCAAAGCCACTATATCTGTAATAAAGCATTTTTGTCCATTTATGATAAGAGAAATATTGCTTAGGGAATATTTCCGAAGACATTGAAGGAAAATGGAGGTTAACATTAAAACATCTTCACCTTGTAAATATTCAAGCAGACTGCCATTTTTCATAAGCTCAGTGATGATATAGATAGGTTCATCCTGGGTACAAACAGCATACAATTGAATAAGTTTCTGATGACGCAATTTTTTCATAATTTGAGCCTCTGCCAAGAAGTCCTTGGGATCCATTGTCCCTATCGAGAGAAAAATATATGTCATCAAAATCGAGTCAATTAAAATTTTTTTCTGAATGTGGAATGTATTATACAAATTTATGAATGTCTATTAAACATACATGATTCGGAATACTGTCTAGGAAGTTGCTGAAAATCCTCACTGTCAGTCAATCTTGAATGACAGGACACAAATCCCTTGAAATTATCTACATTTTGTAATACTGGAAATATTGGTTTTTAATCATTAAAGAATGAAGCACTAACACTTTTTTTTTATCATCAAAACAAAGCTCCAATTAATTTTTTCCCCGCTTTTCGCCCAAAATAGGAAACAACCATTTTAGTCAGCATTTCAAACAGATATCCCATTGAAGTGTTTTGCTCATTACTTTTAGAGTACATGTATACCCTGGAAATATTCTTTCACATAAATACTATTACGTCAAGATCAAAGTAAAGGAAGAAAGCAAAATTAAGGAAAAAAATTTAATATCCATTAAAACCTTGTTGGAATTGGCCCTTATACCTGGCTTGAGTGTTTTGATGGCAACTGGAGTCGTGTTGTTCCACAAACCCTCCCACACTTCTCCAAACTGCCCATGGCCAATCTTACGAATAAGCTTGAGAGAACTCTTGGGAATTTCCCATTGATCTTTTGTATTGTAGGACAAGCCCACAGTCTGTGGCTTCTCAACCTTTAATAGAAGAACAGAACAAACTGAATCAAAAGACTATTTATACCAACAAAGTATGGATTAACTTACATTTCAATTCAAATAAATTTTCTCTTATAGCTTGTCCATTAACTCTTGACCACCTGTTTGTTCGATTTTCTCAGAAATTGTCTTTTGAACAACCATGATTTTCTGCATGTGCTTTTATATTTTGAATGACCAAAGGAATTTGTATTCAGTTTTGATGTTTCATCTTTAGTTTATCAAGTGGCATTTTCCTTTCGCAGCATTTTTACTCTTAGTGCCCAAACTTTTTATAGTTTTACAGAACTACAGAATGATGGATAATGAAACCAAAAATTTAATCAGGGGCATTGTTTTGTTCACATGTGGAGGGGGATTCAGACCAAGTGAACTTTCAAACATAAAGCAATGAAACAGGTTTGGGTTATGAAATAAATGTTGTCGTATACGCCACAGGGTTTAGCTACAATGACAGTCTAGATCTAGTCTAGGCCTAGCCAAGATCACGTAGCAAGGCTATCTTTTTGTTGACGTCATATAAATTGTAATCACTTGCAGTGAAATTGCCTGCAATCGGTGATTCCTTGCTACAATGTAAAGAAAGAATCTATAGGCCACGATCAAACCATAGGATTGCATGACAAAACGCATTACAATCCTATAATAAATGAAAATATAATTTGTGTGTAGCCCTAAATAGAGGCCTAGATATAGATTCTAGATCTAAATTTATTTTTGCAAAAGCTAACATAGTAACTTAAATGTAGATTTAAATATAAATCTGACATTGAAATCAAGAGTGTTATCCAAATCTGGATCTAGATTCTAACCCTGATGTTGACATTTCATGATAGGTTTATATATATCTGATTTTGGTTTAAATTCACGGAAGAGGCAATTTGTCGTAGTATTTCCAAATATATTAATTTCACTCCGAAAGTCATTAATGTTGGTTTCTGTAAACGTGTCAAATTTCTGGCCGGAGCAGATTTGTCATTTTTTATATACCTCAAATAAACCAAATCTTTAATTTGCTGTTCAATTTCAGGGGAAAAAAAAATCATTCATTGGGTCATGAAGATTTCAAAGCCTCTTGCTTTTTAAAAAAAGAAAATCTAAAATACTGTCATTTAGAATATGTAGCCTTCTAACGATGGTCAAGAGTTTATGGATAAGCTATAAGCTTTTATGTGACTTAACTACAATAATACTTATTTGATACTTGATATTTGCAACTTTGTAAACGTCAAATGTATTTATTTAAAGCATTTTAAATGTGAATGTCAATGAAAGTTTTCAAAGAGAACAAAAAATCATAGAAATGAAAAAGGTAAACTCTTTACCCTTTCACTTTTCCATCACTCACGACTCACAACATTTTATGCCACACATTGAGACATTTAGCATCTAACTCGCATGGGCCATAATTGGTCAAGTCAAGTCTATGACCATCAGAACGTTTGGTTTAGGTAATGGCTTCAATTTTACAATACAAGGGCTTTGTAGCCATTATTAATACATAATTTATTCAAGACCAATTCAATGTCATTTAAGAATTGGGTGACTATTAGAAAGGGGATCTTGCAATTTTGGGATGGCTTTTCTGATAAAAAAAGTTATACCAACTTCAAAAGCGCTCTAAACTTCGATGCACCTAAGGTTTACATGAATATTTCAAAAAGACATTGACTTACTCTGGAATTTTTATGACATTACACAAGTTGGCAAAGCATTACTTAAATCTAATTGTCAACGCCTCAACCTGTTGGACATTATTGTATCTGCATGTTCGACTTTGTACAGCATGATCAAGTGATCATGAAAATATTTTACAGCATATTGGCAATTGTGCTGTCATTCAATTAAATATTTATGTGCCTAATAATAGTATTGATAATAAATAAAAGTAAAAAAAAAAAAAAAAAAAAAAAATTCTACCTGAGAACATGGTTTCCTTAGATTGACACACAAGCCATCAGAATCAGCACTGTAGTGTTCAGCAAGATCAGCTAAGGTTCTGAATGTGATTCTTCTGGCAATGAAGAAACCTCCTTCATCTAACTGTCTAATTCTGTAATGTTTGACTGTGTCACCATCTCTCACTGCAGCACACAGACACACAAAAAGGACAAATGTATAGGGTGGAAGGAATATATTATGACATTATATGTATAAAAAAAACTGCAAATATCTTCCTATAAAGTTAAGCTAATTGTATAGAATTTCCTCAGAAGATGTAAAACGAGATTTTATCTTCTTTTTTTTTTTAGTGTATACAAAAAATCCCAAAACCTGTTCTTTGCTGTTGGTTTTTTTTTTAATATAAAATTCATTGTCAAGTATACTTGCTTTTTTTTCTGAAGAAAATTACACACCCAGTCTCTTAAAAAAAAACCCATACCTGACAAGGAATAGTCATTCTTGCGACTTTCACTGTCACGGATCAAGAACGCACCATGTTCGTTCTCAACTGAAAGAAGCTTCTTTTCAGCTTCAACTCTTTTTATTTTTCCAAAATACCACCTGAAAGATAGAAGGAATCAAAGGGTAAAGTTCAAAAGATAATTACAATTCCATAAAAAGTATTTTAAGAGAAGAACAATGAAAACATTATTGATTTTTATGTTTTAAGACTTTAACAGAAAGATTGATAACATACGGTACACATTGCCCACACAAACTAGCTGACTAGCTGGGTTTCTGGCATTGCTCAGGCTTGCAATAACTTGATAACATAGGAGCTTTCTCTCATTTATTGGAAATCACCCAGAGGGTGAAAATGCATTTTTTTAGTTAAGACGATGCATCTAATTTACCTGGGCCTTGAACAGGTTTTTAACATTTAAAGAAATTTAATAATAATAGGCCTTCAGAGGCTTCCTTAGGTGGCGGCCGACATGTCATCCGATTTTACCCTATGGATGGAGTTATTAAGTAACGTCCCTTGATTTTGACAGACGAATGCTTTGACACCGCGCTATACCGTGCTGGCCCCGCCCAGTCTCTCACGCCATGCTTGAATTCAAACCAAATAAAGCTGACAAACCAACAAATTAAAGACAGGGAGAGAGAGAGGAAAGCAGGGGGTGGGTGGGGTGGGGCGGCAGGGGTTAAATTCCGTTTTCATTATCACTTTATGGCCGCATGAAACTGAAATGATTATGCAAATGACGTAATGAGGGCCACCTAGGCACTAGATCCATGTTACCTGCATGGGCCTCACGTTACTGTCAGACGATTATGTAAATGGCCATCAGGAAAACTAGCCGGGTGAAGGGAGCCTTGGTTTTTGGGGCACTTCGTTGATGTGAAACATGTTTCGAGTCCTCTTTGTTACATAGGCTTTGATCACACTTGCACCGGCATCGAATCGCATGGCCAGTGTTCGGTCTCTCGTGTCATGAAAGGCGTTCAATGTCTTTACTAGGCCGATTATTTACTATCATTACTCTTAGAGGAGAATTGCGAGCGTGCACTTAACCGAAGTGAGGCCGAGGCACCGTGCACTTAGCCAGCGTGGACTGTAAAACCTTTCCTTCACAACACATGTTTGGCAGCGGTAGGACAGGTATAAATACCCATCCTTTGCAACACAGTACTCGCCGGATTCCTGCACGCTACGCGTTACTGCACGCTGCAGCCCGGTTACAGATTTTTTACTATTCACTATTGACAACACTGGATTCCTTCAACATCGCATTCCTGCACGCTTTTATTTGTGGTAACTCCTGTGAGCGTACAGGAATCCGGCGAGCACTGTACACCCTTTGCGGGCGTGGCAAGGATAGATGGGGAGGCAAGGATGGGTTTTAAAAAATCTGACAACCACGCTGCAAGGGTTGAGTTTGAATGCAGTAGTTGTTTTTTTTTTTACTAAAAATCCCTAGGAATCCCCAGGAGGCCATTGGAATTTTAACTCTTACGAAATCATCAATTTTAGTCTCAGAAGGCACAATAAAAATATAAAACCAGGTCAGTCTAAGTTGTTCTGTACTGACAATACAAAATACAGCCTCTATTTCTGTCCCAAAATGGTGTGTTGTGTGAGAGTGAGGGTCGAAGCAATCAGAGTGACTTTTTTTTTTTGGGGTGGGGGTGGGGGGGGGGGGGGTGTTCATTTTCCAACAGCCCAACTCTTTCCCCACCCCTCTCTCTCTCTAAATTCCAAATTTTAATAGTACTATTGATATCATTCTCATAGTTCTCAAAGTAAACAGAAATTAGACTTTGTAAACAAATGAAGAAACATTACTATAGGGCCGAGAGGTTATAACTCTAAAAGATCATTTAGCCTATCAAAGGGAGCTCACTCATCTTATAAATTATATTGCTTCAACCCTTCCACAAAACGCCCTTTTCAAGTAGGCTGTTTTTAATATTAATTGTCAGTAGGTACATACTAATTAAATTTCATGTTTTTCACTAAATCATAGTGTTGGCCTGCTGGTATCAATACTGTTTTTGTATGAGAATACTTGTTCTGTCAATAACAGTTCTGACGGTGACTTGTCACCTCACACCTCTCTCTCACCCACATGTATTTCTAGACCACGGGCCAACGGTTTGAGAGTAGAATAAAACAATGAATGACTGACTGACTGATGACTAATCAAGAAAACCTACAAATGTCGGCCCCACCCCTATTTCCAGATAGCAGGCCAACGACTTGAGTAGTAAACTAAGTGAACTCCCCTAGTACAAGCGTTTTAATTTAAAGAGAAAAGGGTTTTTGCAAGAGGGGTTTTGGAAACAGCGAGTGATCGCGGAGGAAAGACTTCCGTAGAATAGTATTATATCAGCTTGAGATGCTACTATTACTACGATTGTTCGCACACAAGAGGTAAGAAAGACTACCGGTGCTTACCTTACATCTTACTGAAAATCGTCATCGTCAATATCGGCAGTCCTCCTGCTTTTGATACAGCATAATATAATTCGTGTGAAAAATGTGGGGTTTGTGTGATGAGAAGGTCATGTTGTTGTTTGGAATGAATGAATGTTAGCCTATGATTCTTCGTTATTGTTTGACAGAACGAAAGTTGCCACTATTGTGCATGGGAGCGTGGCATTTCTGTTTAGGCCTATTTTTTTTTCATTATTTTTGGAGTTGAAGTTGACCATGATAGCTGTGTTGAAGCCAGTCTTTTCACTGTAGCGTGATCACTGTAAATTTAAATAATTTCTCTTTGTCTATTAAACAAATTAAAGTATGAATTCAATATATGGCATAATCGCTATCATACAGGTATGGATTTATGTTTATAACCTTCGGATGTAATAAAAGGTATGTGATAAATAATTATATTTTTAGTCTAGCTCCTTGTCCTATTTTGTGTATGTTTATATGCAAAAGGTTTCATTCCTTTCAAACATCACGTCAAAGCCTGCGGGGCATTTTAGATATTCAGATGCATGTCGTTTCTTAGGATTGAAGCGATGTTCGAAAGGAATGAAGCCAGAAGGCCTACTGATCACAATTTTCAATTATAAGGTAAGTACCGGTAGTGTTTGTTTATCTCAATCTTTCTTGCATCTTGTGCCTGACCAATTGTAGCAATAGTGGCACAAACTGATATATTCTACTCAAGACAAGTTCGTCCTCTGCGATCACTCACCGTTTCCTAAACCTTCTTTGTCTTTGTACTTGTGTCTTTTGGCTGAGCTTGAGTAGCACCTGTAATAATACAGTCGACTCCGCTTAACTTGACATCGCTGAACTTGATTTTCGGATAACTTGATCTTTTTATTTCAAACAGACCCCCATCGTAGTATATGTCTATTAAAATACAACGGTTATCTTGACATCAAGTTAAGCGTTGAAAAGCTTAACTTGATGTGATTTCTTTGCCCCATTTATACAAGTCATATAGAAAAATCCAACGGATAAGATGATTTTTTCTGGACCAAGCGGTACATGTACTAACAATACCAGTCAGTCGTCCTAGTTCTAATGCTGTTCACAAAATTGTATAGGCCTACCCTACTATGTGCCTGAAGGCCCTACTTCATGTGTACAAAGGAGACCGGATGTAGGCTACAAGAATGCCTAGCCCCAGGCTTGCGGCTTAGTCTACAATAGTCTGCTAAGAGTAAGCGAGAGAGAGAGAGAGGGGGAAGAGGGGGTTGGATTGGTGATGACACTATGACTGTGTATGTAGAATCCATAATACATAGACGTGTACCAAATGACACCAACCAGCTGGCCTAGAACTAGAAATATAAAGAAAAAATAGACATGCTTTGCCTAAGACTATGAGCCCAACCAGCGTGCCTAGATCTAGCTAGACTTAGCCTATAGATGCCAGAGATGTCTCCTCTTATACTTCACTATCACATGTCATGCTTCGTGAACAAAAACAAAGCTAAAACAAAATCAAAATGTGTGTTCTTAATCATAACTGAGACAGCATCACACACTTTGGCTTCATGTAGGCCAAGCTATTACATGTATTTTCCAACACGGCTGTTAAAATTGTAACGAAAGGTTCGGTTAAGTCTAGGCCGGCACTCCTCCACATGGGCCATTGAAGGGCCAGAATCCACCTGCCGCCGTACATCACTGGGCCTTGACAGGCGGCCTTCCTCCACCTGCAGTGATAGCGCCAACGCAATGTGAATCCCGGCAATTTTGATGTATTTAATCACCATATCTTCTAAACTAAACACACTACAACACCCGTTTAAGATCTCATACATGTATTAAAGATCATCCTCATCCGCATAAGCCGCAATAAGTTATAACTATCTAACTTGCACTATTTCCTTTTTACGGTACATTTTACTGAGTGTGTTGTTGTTCTTTAAATAACCGTAATTAAATCGCCCTCCCAAATAACAGACTAATTAACGCACCTTCAACTCTTAGACGATAAATAAAGTTTACATATATTTATATTGTAGTTGCTCATAGTGTTGTCTTTAATTCTGACAAGTTTGATGACTGTGTCAACCCTGTGTGATTTTTTAGGATTTTTTTCAAAGACGTGAGGTTCCGCTCTCGAAGGTCAATTGGCAATTTGGCATTAAACGCACTAATTCGTTCTCCTTCATTTGCTGCTTTACATCAAACAATCGCGTTACTACAACAATTTCACGTGCCCTGGCATGTAAAAGGCCAATCCAGAATGTTTAGCCATGGAGTATTGTCTCAAAACCAAAGAGCAGTTACTATTTATAACTTATGGTGCCCATGTTATCAAGGCAGGATAGCTTCCATTCCCTAGTCATCAACACGTTCGAATGGTTATGTTGAATTCGGTCTTACTATTATTGCAATTTTAATTCACGTTTGTCGAATATATGCGTTGAATTCTAGGTCGTCCTATTGTGTAACACATAACTTACGCTCGTATCACAGTGGTGAATTTGAACCGTCAATGTCGAACTTCTTTATATGTCCGCATTTTGGAATTTCTTTGGTGAAGTTGAACATTTTCATTTGGTTTTTGATCGGGAAAAGCAGACTGTCGTCGTCGTCATCATCATTGTTGTTATTTTCATTATATTATTATTATTATTACTACTGTTATTATTAGTATTATTATTATTTTTATTATTGTTGTTGCTGTTAACAGTTATTAAAACCACCTTTAATATTGTACATTATCACACGACCATTTGTTGTTTTTTACATCCGGCTTCACTCATGCCTCTATTTATTATTGGCAGTGTATATTATTACCGGAAAAGCAGGTTATTACTGGCAATGCATGTTATTACCGGCAATGCATGTTATTATCGGCAATACATGTTATCATCGACAGTGTATGTTATTACCGGCGATGCCTGTTATTATCGGCAATGCATGTTATTACCGGCGATGTATGTTATTATCGGCGATGCATGTTATTATTGGCGGTGCATGTTATTACCGGCGATACATCTTATTATCGCAGTGCATGTTTGACTGTAGTCATTTGTTTAGATCACGCTACGATTTTCACCCACAGCTACGGAAATAAAACGAAGCATTCAGAAGTACAAAGGCCACCTAAATATGGTGTACTGTATTTACAACACAGGTTACGTGGTGCATGAAGAACCAATATTCCGAAATTTCACTTCAAGCTCTAATAACTTTTTTTTGTAGTTTGACACTGCCATGCGGTCAACTGGGCTTCAAAATGTAATTCTGTCTTTGTTGGCATGTACATAATTCATCCTGATGTTGTGGGCCGATGATTATCAAACTTTGATTTAAAGTCATAGTGTCCCCGATGAGGAAAAAAATGACACTGTGATTTTAAGGGTTAACATCTAGTTTACTTTTTATTGCAGAAGTACAAGAATTTAACGACATATATAGATAACATGTTTATAAGATGATTGCAATGAACAAAATAATCAACTTGTGAATAGAGCGGCCCATGGATAATTATGCTAAGAACACCCCTAAAACGATTATAACAATAACAGGTGCAGCCAGATTAGGGGATTCCCCATGACCGGAGCGCTTGACCTCTTTAACGCGTTGGGTTGCGGGGAGCAGCTCGCCGGCTTCGCTGCAAGTAAAACGAACGCTGTTAAAACAGCCGTGCCAAACGAACACCTGGCCGGCCCAGTGATTGTGAACTCCAACCAACTTCAGTTTGTGACGCCAATCTATGTTCTAGACCCTTGCCAGCATTATATCCCCTTAAACCCCCTTAAAATCAGGTTCAACGGTTAACTTGAACAACGGATATATCTTGATCTTTTTTCTCTCCCCCGCCAACAGCAACGAGTTAAGCGGAGTCGACTTAATAATTATGGGCTCTACACTATGTAGAATCTATATTTATATCTTATCAAGTCCTTGGTCTGCTAATCATCCTGACTTCACTTTACATAGATTAGATTGTCAGATGGATCATGTAATCGATTACAGTATTGATAGTTCAGAAGGCCAACGCCGATTTTGCCATGTTATTTTGCCTTCTGAGACTAAAATTTATAACTTGATAAGAATTTATCAATCCATATCTAAAGGCATTAATGGATTCCTAGGGATTTCGAAAAAAGTAACAATCCTTGGACTTGGATGGAATGAAGTTTTTTATGAAGTGTTCAGTACGTTTTATGGTGCTTTTTCGGTTCTTACCCCAGACCTTGTAAAGTCTAGTCTGCTATCTTAGACCGACTACTGTAGTCGGTATCGAAC
>JBCJKF010028549.1:0-11421 GCA_039654545.1 Plocamopherus ceylonicus
TCTCTGCTGTCCAAAGTCCAAGTTTCACAACCATAGAGGAGTGTTGGACAAAAGACAGTGTCAAACACTGCCATTTTGGTTTTAACTGACAATTCCTGTTTACTTGTAAAAGATTTTTTCCTATATTTCTAATTTGTCCAATGCGGCCACGGCCAGCCATTTTTTTTAAAAAGAAAAATATGGTCACATCACCCATTCATAACGGTCACCTCTGCTTAGAATCCTAACAAGTTTGCCATGCCAAATTGCGTTATGACTGACTGCCTAACTCTTACAAGCCTCCAATCAACACATGGAGATATTGTAGTGTACCATGCTTATCATAGCTAGACATTGCTTGATGTTACATGTTCATATGACTAAATAAATCCTAAACATTTGAAGTGGTGGTAGTGTCCCTTTATACTAGCCACACCAACGCAACGGCACTTGGATGTCCTTCATCGTTTAGGTGCGAGACTGGTTCAAAGCAGAGAATAGGTGGACATTGTGTCAAAACTTACCTGTCAGTCTTGGCAACTCATTGGTCTTCTCTCAGTGGAGTTGTGCATAAAGCAAAATTTGACACCTTGCCTAACCATTGCAGCTGGTCCACGTTTGTGTTCAGTTTATTTTTTAGTAGGCTTATCTGTGAATTCTCATTAACTCCTATGTTGTACTTAGCCGAGAAAGAGGAAATCTTAGTAGGTTGCATGCTGGTTGCAATCTGTATCCGTTTACCATCTGGTGGTTCTTAATGGCTTTTGTAGTAAGAGGTTGATTTTTCTCATCGTAATGTCAGGTTATGAGCAATCTTTTCATTACTATTAGCTGGCAGCTGCTCTGATTGACCAGCATAATTCATGAAGAAAGAATTCTGTTCCCAGGGATTTGTTCCAATTAAATGGTTGCCCCAATAAAAAGGGTGCTCGAATTACCAGCTTTGACTTGAGTATGATCAAATTATTAATTGTATTACTGTTCCATTCAAAATTTATCTTAAATTTGTACACATTTCCATTTTTTCACTCTATTGACTTTGATCTCTTTATTTTTATTTATTTTCTTTTTAAAAAAGAGCTCGCATGGATAGTCAATTTGTTTTCATTTTATTACTGTCTCCCTTCTAAGATATCATTTACTAAGGGAATTTGTACCGTCTCAATAAATCATAATCTGAAATTCCTCTATCGAGGGAAAAATAATTAGTTTTTTTCCCTCACTTCTTTCTTTGTAGAATTTCAATACGCCATATCAGTTTCTCACCAAAGATTGACATCATCACTTTTAAAAAAAATTTTTTCTTCTCTTTTTAAAATAAAAAAAGATGTTTTTTGTACTGTTTCTTTAAGTGTCGAGCCAGGCTTGAAGCCAGACAAGAGCTGGTTGCTGAAGATGTAAAAATTGACAAAACATTTTATGAAGCCTGCAAAGCAGATATTGAAAAGAATCGATGTCGTGGAACCAACAACCTTGATGATGAGGACTTGGAGACAGATCTTGGCCGTTCCCGTGTGCTGATTTGTCTTGAGAATGCTCATAATAATGGTATGTGAAGCCAAACAGAAATTTAAAACTGCCACCTGTTGGTTTGCAAACTGACATGCTCTTTCATCCCTCATCATTTTCATCTTATAAGATTGTGCATTGATATATCATTTAATGACCACTCGATTCATTCAAAAAATCAAAAACAAATATATCTCTTATGCTCAGCTTTACGATGTAATTCTGTGATAAATGTAGTTGCTTAAAATAGTGTAGTGGAAAGTTTCAGCACTTTTCTTGACTGGAGTTTTCCTCAAAACTATGAATGCTGGTCCCTACCGCTACTTATTCTGAAATTTTAATCAGGTGTAACATATGTTTGTAGCTTTCTCGAAGGATAAGGGAAAATTTTTTTATTTGTCACATAAGTTAAATTTTGCACTTGCGCAATCACTTTCGTATGGTTGTGAAATAATGAAAGTAAACATTTATCATTCACTGATTGTAAATGATAATTTTCAGGAGTCACACGACAAACATTCAAGTATATGTATTTCCTGTGATAAAAGTCTTTAAAATAAAAATTATTTTCTTTATAAGAAATACTTTTTATTTCAAAACTTTAAACCTACTTTAAATAGATTGAAATATATGTACATGTATATCGTGGGTTTATGACAATGATAAAATGTATTCATTAAAAATTTAATTCTATTTTCTCTCCGCACTTTACTAGTTTCAGCACCCGGCAAGAAAGTCCATGCAGAATGTCTCCAGCAAATGTTTGAACTTCGATCGATGCTCATGCAGGACTATAAGATCAGCCCTGAGTTGGTGTCGGCCTGTGAAAAGGAGATTAACAACTTCTGTGAGGGGCTTGAGGAGGGGGGTAACACCATCCAGTGCCTTATGACTCACGCCGCCAAGAACAAAAATTTTGGACATGAGTGTCATGCACAGGTCAGTGTTGGACAAGGTTTCTCTTCTTCTTCTTCTTCCTTTCCTTCTCCTAATCACCCCCCTCCTCCTCCTCCTCCTCCCCCCCCTCTCTCCTCCTCCTCCCCCCCCTCTCTCCTCCTCCTCTTTTTTCGGTTTGAAAGCAAATGTAGCGGTGAGACTGAGAATCTTACTTGCAGGGATTTCAATGATTGCTTCCATTTCGTCTGTGCTCAGAGGCCATCGATTGAACATGCTATCAAACATTGTGTTTACTGTCCATAGACTTGCATTCAATCGTGTGCAGTATTATCTAATGTGTATCATAAACAAGGTGATAAAAGTTAATAAAGTTAAACAAGCTGCAAGCAACTATCCTGGACAATTTCATGCATGATTACAATACGGTACTCATAAATGTCACATCTCATACAATTATGTTCTTATAAATAATACAGATTTTGGATTTGATTTAGAGAGTGCAAAATGCCATAGATCGGTGCTTAATTCCAATCATGTTGATAAAATCAAGCTTATCTGCTATCTGTACCACACACATATTCTGTACATTTTATTGAACAGATGCCATGTTGTATTTTTGTAATCTAAAAAGTCAGTCCTGAACCCAATTGTGACTTGTTCATTTAAAATTTTACATTTACCTTGGATATTGTCAGCTCAAGGTATTCTTCTACCCATTGTTAAGTATTCTTATGACTTATCAGAACAACCAGAAATAATTTTATAGAGCATTAGTGTTTTCTATTATATAATGAGAGTTGCATTTACTGTTTCTTGTGTTCATATTACATGTATTTCCATTTCAGTTGAACAAAGTTGCAAACACAACCATACAATTTAGGCACCTATCTAATAAGAGTTGATCAGAGAACTTTTATGGAAGACAAGAATTCTGTTAAAGACAATGCATGAATTAAATGAAAAAAGAGTAGGCCATTTTAAACCTTTCAGTTCATATGGCCGGAGCTTATCCTGGTTACTGTAGCATGAGGTGGACGGTGACTGATATGATCTATCACTTTCTGAATAGGATGCTAGTCTGTTGCAGAATACTTTCCCAGCCAAAGCTGTGGAGTGAAGCAACAGAGGTAAATTTTCCTGGGTAAGGAAAAAACGCATGTGCCACTCAGAGCTTTCGAACCCGTAATCTCACTGTCCGTAGCGCACCGCTCTATTGCAGGACAACAACGCCCCCCAACGCACCAGTTAGGTGAATACAAATTGTATAATTTGCCATGACGAGTAAAAGTAAGGAAAGAAAAGTCTCTTGCCACTTCCATTGTGTATTATGAAATATGCAGGAAATTGCATTGAACTAAAATACAATACAGTTGTTACTCCCTAATTGGACTATCGTCTGGAAGCAGTGAAAATTTCCTATAAGGCGAAGCGTCCAGTGAGGCGAAAAGTCCAGTTAGCCAAAATGACCGGATGAGAGTTGCGATAGTCCATGGTTGGACAATGATCACTTCATCAAAGGGATTGATTTTCATAAAAAGAGGGAGTTACCTCCCCATATCGACTTGTCCCGTCAAGCACATGAATCACTGGGACTGGCATGCGACTGATGGAAATGAAATAGAGAATCATTTTCAGCTTAGTGACCAATCAAAGGGATGGCCATAATGCTACGTTGTCTTGATCTAACATGCTACATGTCAGCACAAGACCAATGGGTTTAGGGGGCGGTTACTTAGACACTGGGATGAGACATGATTGGTTAACAATCTTACTATCACAGAGCAGCTTTTGTCACCTTAGCTCTGTATTCACATCCGGACCAGTACCTGCCAATAAACCCTTTCCAGACCCCCTTCCTCTACGCTAAGCACCCTCAAGCACAATAGCCCGTTCATATGCAAAGTTGGATTCTTTGAATACTAATACCTTTGGACAAACTTGAAAGTTGATGGTCAAGCCATTTTTCCCCCGATTCTTAACGTCGATTTAGCCAAAATTTTTGTTTTTGAGACTGTCCAATTACAGGGGTGATTTTGAAAATAAAAAAACGTTTCACTGAAAAAGCCTCCACGAAGGTGAAACGTTTATCCAGGCGGAGTCCAATTAGGCTGTAACTACTGTAGTATGGGGTCATTTAATGAGAGGTCAAAGCAGGTTGCTGTAATACTGCACCTTCTCTGTTCCACTCTCCTTGGATTTTAATATCAAGAATTATTTGAAAATACAACTTCGTTGATCGATTAAATATGTGTAGAGAGCCTTTCTAAGCAGCTGGATGAAATTGTAACTCAAAAGATATGCTAGTTCTCATTCTGTCATGTGGACCTCTCTGCCATAGAGCAGTTAAATGAATAAAAAATAAAGAACACAAATTTTAACTCTCTCTCTATAGGTGAGCCAGTTGTTGCATGTGGCAGATCCATTTGAAGACATCACCCTTGACAAACCTCTTCAGAGAGCTTGTGGGGACGTAGTGCAAAGTGCGTGCAAGCATCAGCCTCGTGGTGATGGAAAGTGAGTTTTAACCCTTATACGTTTTGTCTTACACTTACAATACTCATGTTTACTCTTTATCTTTCATACACCTTGCTTATCTGTAAGTTTGTAACTTGCTCAGCAAGATTAGGACTTACTTTACTGGAAACCAGAATGGGCCAGGGATTTTCCTACAATGCTCTTAATAATGATGATAATAATGAGATAAAATGTAAAAGTTCATGAATGTAAGAAACTGTTATTTCTGTCTGTGGCTATTTATTTTTAGTGAACAAATAAAAAGAAAAGCCAGAAAAAAAAACAATAAAAAGCAAAAGCCCCACCAGGAATAAAACATTCCCCCCCCCCACACACACACACATACATACTCATACACAAAAAAAGCAAAAAAACAAATAAAACAACAACAAACAAAACCCAACCCTAACCAAACAAAAACAAACGAAAAAAAACCCCACAAGAAAACACGAATATATTTTTACATTTCAATATTGTCTCGAACAAATTCTTCCTTAAAATTGTGTTCATGAGGACTTTTGTGGCTGAAAATCATCATTCAGTCCACTGGAAAGTGAAACATTTTTATTGGTTATCATAAGCTTTGGTTTTTCATATGCATTTCATTGTGCTCATTGATACTTCTTGGTCTACTTCTCAGTGTGATCAACTGTCTTTTGGAGAACCTGGACCATGAAGACATGACAGATGAATGTGAAGATCGTCTCTTAGAAATTCAGTACTTTGCTGTCAGGGATTTCAAGTAAGTGCACAGTTATTTTGATGCCTTTACAAAGTCTATAAACATGAAATCTTTTTTTTTTTTTTTTTTTTAAGGAAAGATTTAGAAATACTTGGCAATGAAATTGTATTTCATCTAATTTGGCTGAACACATTGGTTGTAGACCCCATCCAATCCATTTAGTTATATTCAGACTAAAAAACAATGTGGTTTCAAAAATGTTTGATGATCTTGCAAAGCTCAGATCCATTGCTATGTGCAGAAATGATTGTGGGACATTTGCAAGCAAAGTGAGGAAATCTGTCAAACGATCTAAGATTTTAATATGCTGTTTATGTGTTTACCCATGTTTTGGTCCATTGTGGCAAGACTTACTTACTTACTCATCCGTGGCTTGTCCTCTGCGGATGTTGCTGATCATCCATGTCTGTCATCCAGTCTTCTTACATCATTTTTTTTTCACTCTTACCTAGTTTCTCCAGGTTGTTATGTCTCATTATGTGCTCAAACAATTTCATTTCTCGAGCCCTAATTCAATTCTAAATAATACTTCGTTTTTGATCTTTGCCTGCCACCATATTTTCAACTTTCTTCTATATACATGTATCCACAATTCCACTGCCTCTAGTCTTCTTTCCGTCTCTTTCTGTATAGTCCAGGTCTCACACCTGTACGGTAAGGTTGAAAACACCAAGATGTTCACCAGTTTCAGTTTTGTGCTTTAAGTCATGTTTTCCTTTACGAGAATATGGCTCCCAAAGCCAAAGACATTTTTTCCTTACACTATTGCAAGACTTAACAGGCTATTAATGAGTTTATCCATGTTTTGGTCCATTGTGGCCAAAGTAAACAGGCTGTTAATGAGTTTGTCTATGTTTTGGCCCTTTGTGGCCAAACTAAACAGGCTGTTAATGAGTTTGTCTATGTTTTGGCCCTTTGTGGCAAGACTTAACAGGCTGTTAATGAGTTTGCCCATCTTGTGGCCCATTGTGGCAAGACTAAACAGGCTGTTAATGAGTTTGTCTATGTTTTGGCCCTTTGTTGCAAGACTAAACAGGCTGTTAATGAGTTTGCCCATCTTTTGGCCCATTGTGGCAAGACTAAGCAAACTGTATATGTGTGTTACCCATCTTTTGGTCCATTGTAGCAAGACTAAGCAAACTGTATATGTGTTTACCCATCTTTTGGCCCATTGTGGCAAGACTAAACAGGCCATAAAGGGTCTTCAAACCGCCTTTCTTTTAAAATGTAGTCACAGTAGATAGGGTTTAAAGTGGAATATGAAACTGATTTACATTTTACTTTTGCCCATGCACTGCTAAATATACCCTGCGTGCGTCTGTCTGATCTCACAGACTGGATCATCACTTGTACAAGGCATGTCAAGAAGACGCTTCCACCTTGTGCCACACCAAGGCCTTCGATAATCCAAAGGTAGTGACTGCTGAGAGTGGACCTCTGACGTTTGCCTGCCTGCACCGACATTTGAGGCCGGAGCACCCTGATGATAAAAAGGTATTTCACTGTCATCATGGTAATCATCAACATCTATATTATCATCATCATCATTATAAAAAAAAAAAAAAAAAATTCCACTAATTCCTCCCCGAAGGGAAATTTGTCATTTGATTTTTTTTTTACCGAAAACCGAGCGTCAACCGCAGAGCAGCGCCGCAAACGGAGGCAAGTAGTGTAAATAACCTTGCCCAAGGGTTAAATCACAATGCCCCTGACGGTTTTTGAACCACCAACCTTTTGGTTGTCAGCCCAACGGACAACTGTCTGTGCCACTGTGACCACTTATGCTTATAGTCAACAATACTGTCCTCTTTTCACTGTCAGTATTGTTACAACAGTCACTCTGTAGCAGTCTCCATATAGTCTCCCTAGTCATTGTCAACATTATCTCTAGCAGCATCATCAGCAGCAGCAGCAGTATTGTCATCATTGTCATCATCATATCAATATCACCACCTCCGTCATTATGTCATTAGAACTTTAAATACCCCCTCCCTTCAGCCTCTGGCCTAAACAGAAAAGGAAAAAAAAAAAATAGAAAGAAAAATAACAATCCACATCACCAAAGAACCAAAGAAGAACCCCTCCCCCAAAAAAGACCCAAATAAAAGAACACAAAAATCAATAAAATCCCCCCCCCCCAAAAAAAAAACAATACGCCAAATAAAAAAACAAAACCCACCCCAAAAACCAACCACATGGAAACAATTGCAACCGAACATAAATTCTCAAAGAAAACAAATATACAACAACCATCCTCCCTCCTGAAACAAGCACAGCATAAAAAAAACAAGCTTTAAAAACTATAAAGGCCGAAAAACAACATGAAAACCAAATTCAAGTAATGAAAGAAAATCTTTTTAAAGATACATATAAATAGAAAAAAAAAGTAAAGCATTATCTACTGTTGAATTGATCTCTAATTGTTAACAGTAACCCTTTTTTTTTTTAAACTGAACATTGTAGCATTATTAAACCCTTCATCAATATAGCCTAATCGATTTTAACAACTAAAAAGCACTATGAGAGCTCATCTCTACCATCTACCAAGGAGTCTTTTTTCATATATTTTTTATTATTATTATTAATCAATTGATTTTCATGCAATTAGACACAAGTGAAATGTTTTGAGTCCGTTGAAAATTCAATTCAAATATACTTTATTCATCCACATGGTGAAATTTGGTCAGAGGTGTATTAAAATACATTTGTTTATGTATTGATATTATCAAAATCAGAAGAAAAGAGAGTAATGATCTAGCAGCATGGGTCTAGAGATGCAATGGTAGAAATGATGTAGAAAGATACAAATTTACTGAAAGGCAATGAAAATTTGAAATGTAATTATCATAGTAAGGGCATGAATATCTTAAAACAAATTTATCAAGTGACTGTTACACAAGTATATGTAGAACGTGATGGCATAAGATACCTTTTCATAGATGATAGACGCCTGTATAGAAAAAAACCCCATACACATCTATAATGATGATAGGAGAGAATCTCTTAGAATCTAAACAGCACCTTCGCTTATTAGCTCAATGCATTGCACAATGGAAATTTTAGTGAAAAGTGTAAGATATAACTTAGAGGATATTAAAAGAATTTTTTTAAACAGAATTGTAGATATGTATCCCAAAACAACTAAAAGCAATAGTATCATTATTATCATTATTATAACCATTATCATCATTATCGGTTTAGTTATTCCATATTTTAACGTTTTATTACTACTGTCTGTCTATTGTGCTTGCAGCTGTCCAAAGCATGCCAACATGAAGTCAAGAGGGTGATGATAGAGAGAGCTGATAGGATTTCCCTGATGCCTGAGGTGGAAGCTGCCTGTCTGGAGGATCTGTCAAAGTACTGTACTGAAAATGATGAACATAAGGAGAAAGGAGGAGTAAGTATGCGGGCCTGCTAAATACTATGACCAATATGTGACTTGTGTGAAACTTGAGATCCAGCGAGAATACAAGTCTATCAAAAACCTTCCACCCTCCATTTTCTAGTATCCTGGTAGTTTGACTTGTGTCAACCTGTGTGGAAAATACAGTGAAGATACTAGAGAATTTCCAGCCGGAACTGAAATGTACAACACTTACCTCAAAGTACTAGAAATAATTACCTTTAGACGCATTGACAAGAATACTCAGTTAACTGAGCTTGTCAGCTATTTTGAAGACTAAGACTAAGGCTAAGACTGATCATCTTACTAGAAACTCAGTGGTGAATAGGGTTTTTTACCGCAGTGCTGTAAACAGCTTTTTGTCTCATTATCTCTCTCCTGCACTTGATCCTTTCAACCCTAAATTTCGAAATTTCACCTTGTCTCTATAATTTTATACAAAAAATGTTTCCATGTTGTTAAATATCCTAGTGAAGAAAGAAATTGAATCACACACCCTCCCCAATTTGATTGGGGAAATAAATTATAATTCAGGATGAAGAATAAATTATAGTAGAATGTATCCATGACTTCACCATAAGATTTAAGGCAAATGTAGATCTTGTAACAATTGCAGTCTAATCTATGCACATGCCTGCCAAACAGTCCATAATGTTAACTAGTGTATTAGCAGCCTTCAGTATAATGACCATCAAAACTGTCAAGTGATGTATAAAATGCACATTTATTGCATGTCTTCAGTATTGTGCCATCAAAACTCAAATGTTCTGCAACGTGCACTAGTTTATTGTATACCTTCAGTATTAAGGCCATCAAAACTGTCAAATGTTCCAACATGCACCAATTTATTGTCTTTTCTTCAGAATAAAGGAAGACCATCAAAACTGCCAAGCAATCTATTCAATGCCTTTGTTTATTTTCTATACTCAATATAATGACAACCTACACACCTACAAGGTCTAATGGAACAGATAAGGAAAGAAAGAAAGTATAGTTCCCACTGTGGTTAATATATGATCTACAACATGCACTAGTTTATTATCTGTCTCCAGTAACAGTGACATACTTTTATTTTGGTCCAATCATACTTCTCTTTGAATTGTAGGAAATGGCATGTCTTCAAGAATCCTTAGACGACCTTACTGAAGACTGCAAAGATGTGGTCTCCCAGTTCACTGAAGATCAGTCCGAGTACTTGGAAATGGACAGAATCCTCATGAAGGCTTGCACTCCCATGATGAAAAAATTCTGTGAGGTATGTGTGCAAGTCTACAGTTAAATACTATTTGAATGGATGTGTTTCAAAGGGGGTGGGAAATGTAGCACTTTGGCTGAATGGCCATTGCCACAAACTGAGAACGCATCTCACTCACAAGGCCACAAGGTTTGAATCTGCTCTGTGGTGATTGGTCCTTTCAAGCCTCTTGCTCATAGGGCTGGGGCTCATCCCGGTTTCACATCACAATGAAAGGATTAATCTATCACTTTCTGAATAGGATGCTAGTCTACTGCAGAATACTTTTCCAGCTGAAGCTGTACCCATTTTTACTTGGGTCAAGTGACGCAACAGGGGTAAATTTTCATGCTTAAGGGAAAAAAACAATGCATTTTGGACTAAGTGGATTTGGACCACTCACCTCACAGTCTAAAGTCTGACCCACCAAGTAAACAAATAATGAAAAAAAATTGATGTCGTTCAATAATTGGTCTGAATCCTCCAGGTAATGTATGTATGTCAAGTCACTAAACAATACCACAGTCTCCATCTTTTATCTCTGTGTCTCCCACAATTTTTTACGTGTTTTAGAGCAGTATCCTTTTCAGTGAGAATTAACAAAGTGTACGTTTAAACCTCAATATCCTTGGACTTGGGACTACATAAATGGTTTTCGTATGGAAAAAGAGAGAAAAATGATTGGAGGGAAAGAAATGGATGAAGGAGTTTATGTTTTTGCATTCATGACAAGGAAACGGAAAATGCTCCAAACTTGAAAAAAGATATGAAAATGCCTGTGATTGAAGAGGAGTCACAGGCTTTTGTTGGTCAAGGCATTGATTTCTTTCTCTAGTACCCTGTAAAGCTTAGATTGTCTATTGGTTTGTTTCAGGATCTTATGGATAAGAGTGCCATTGCTTCTGAGGTACTGGATTGCCTCATTGAACACAAGAATCACGTCAACATGGACGTAAAATGTGCAGCTGGCATTGAACATCACCAACTGGTAAGACTTTTTTTTGTTTCCTTTTCTTGCTTTTTTCTTGTTTTGTCCTTTCTCTTTCTTTCTTTTTCTTTTTTTTTTTCTTTTTTTTTTTTTTTTTTCGATTTCAATCCCTTTGGCCAAATCTCGTCCCAACAGTTTGTCAATCATTTTTG
>JBCJKF010028771.1:0-11420 GCA_039654545.1 Plocamopherus ceylonicus
CCCCCCCCCCCCCCCCCCCCCCCCCCCCCCCCCCCCCCCCCCCCCCCCCCCCCCCCCCCCCCCCCCCCCCCGTTGATTTTTATGCGTACCTGGGTAGCGTGGCATTGCAATCAGTAATGCAAACATTTCAGTCAGATGTAAATGTGTAGGTACCAGTATATAGAAGGCGGAACATGTCAGCATGCACTATCAAAGGCATTGCCAATTGAACAATCTTCTTTGGAGAAAAGAAAGGATAGTTGGCCAGAGAAGAAGTGGAGATGAACAGGAGTTGACGAAAAAATCATAATGACAAGGCTGCTCAATTTTTGAGCCCATCATTAGTTGGACACAGGATACACTTTATCTGCCTTCCTTATAGTTTGACATGTCTCAGTTCTGTTCTGGCTCATATGTACTTTGTACTGGGAAATGTGACACAAATTCTTAGAATGTCCAACTTTTCTTTTCTTTGTTCCTTCCTTCCTTTCTTTTCTTTCTTTATATTATTCTTGTGGGAAATATAGATGCATCCCACTGCCATCTACAACATGGTTTGGAACAATTACTGACGTATTCCAATCCTACACATTCCTCTCTCAAGAAGAGCATGAGCGAAGTACATGTAGTTCAAAACGCTAGTAAAGAAGGGAAGCCCCAGTTTGTTTGATCCATCATTCTGCTTTGGGACGACAGAATTGTTATGGAGCTGAACATTTCCCCTTGTATTATATCCAGCCCTTTGTTTTGTGTTGTTTTTGTTTTTTTGTTGTTGTTTTTTTTTGGTGTTGGGTTGTTTTTTTTGTTTGTTTGTTGTTGTTTTTTTTTTTTTTTTTATTTACATCAAGAAAGGATTTTATTTCTTTCAGCTTTACCTTTCCTCTATGCAGCCTAGTTTAGTGTTCTTTATTTGCTACATAAAAAACAACACTTTTGTTTGAAAATGCAACAGATTCTTCTTTTAGTTTTGCTATTAGACACAGTTTTTGTTTCTTTTTCTTGTAATTGTTTCATCTACATATTTTGATTTGATTTTGTTTTTTTGTTTCCTTAGCGTGCTTTTAGTTAAAAATAAATTAGTTTGTCAGTTCATGCTTTATATAGCATTTTCTTTGTCAGTAGTAGTAGCTTTTTCCTTAAAAATTTATAGCATATCAATGACCTCTGATCGTGCCTTCCAGATGGATATTTTGTGTTGTTTTATTGTTGTTTTTTATAGGGACAGTGGATGTCAGCCTCTATGTATTATTATATTTTTAATTCATCCATTGTTTTTCTGTAGGTCAGATAAGTTGGTGAGGCATAAAATAACTGCTTTAATTGGTATCAAAATTATATTATTTATCAAACTACCTTTGAAATGTTTAAGAATAGATAACAAAAGTCATATATATACAAATTATTCTGTAACCTTGGTCGTATATAAATTATTATGCGACATTAGAGGAATTTTTTTAAAAATATAGAATAATTTAACTACGCTCATTTTATAGTTTCAATCTTCTTTTTTTTTCCCTAAAAAGATCTAACTTTTCATATTTTCTGCAACATCTTCAACTCCTACTCCTACTTTTTCTCAACCCAACAGTTCTTGCTCCACTCCTTACTTATCTAGATCAGTCTTCTTGACCATCCATTAAGTTTTTTCTTGGCAACTGATAAAAATTTCCCCCAAGAATACTATAATAGCCTACAAACATCCCTCACACACACTTTTCCCGCTACCCCACCGTTCCATCAGGAGTTTGTTGCTTCTTCTTCTCATTCTTATTCTTATTTCTGCGCTCAGTCCAAGCAAAAATTCTCCGCCTAATTCTACAATACACTACTTTCGCTTCCCCTACCTACCTACCTACCCAAAACCTCTGACCTCCCTTCCCACCATTCCGGATGGCTCTAGCCAGACCCCCACGTCTGAGATCTCGCTCCTTCTCTCCGCTATTTCCCAGGCCCAGGCCCCGCAAAAGCGGCAAAGTCAAACGGCCGCCGGTATCAGAGCCCAAAGGGGCCACCCCTTCCTCCCACCAGCCACTGGGGGCCGGGGCCAGCATGCCCCCCCTCACAGTGGAGCAGCACCTCACCCTGGGGGCGCTCTACCCTAACCATGCAGAAATCTTCGAGCCTGACGACAGCAGGTACTGATACACGCCTACCTACCTACCTACCTACCTACCTACCCACCTACCCACCTGCCCACCCACCTACCACTACCACTGCCTCTGCTTTTCACCACTATGGCCTACTGTAACGACTGTAACTGCCAACGTACCCAACCAAACAATTAATTAATTAATTAAATACCTAACACCTGGTTTTCCTTTTGATATATAATAATAATAAAACATAATAATATTAATGTATCATACACACACTTGTCTCTTCACATTACATTCAATAATTTGCAGTAATCCCTCCTTTCTCTCCTCACCCCTTCCTCTCCCGAATCCCAATCATTATTTTATATTATTATTATTATTATTATTATCACCAATTTTTTAATTGTTATTATTAGAGTTTTTTTGGGTTTTTTTATTAATGATTAATAAAGTTTGTTATTTATTACCATTACAGTAATGTAAAGATATCATTAAAATATCAAAAATGTATTATAATAGTTTAAAGAAAACAATTCAACTTTTTACAGTGATGGAATTCTTATGTTTTCCTTTTTTATGCTTTACCAATGCATTGCTTAATTTGATCTAATAGTACATAGAAAACATTCTCCATACATATAAGACATAGTCTGCTAGTAAGCCAGACAAACTGACTGATAGAGTAAATAAAAATAAAAAACAGCAACAATATTTTAGCATAATATTTTATTTTTATTATTTCTATGCAAAAATTTTTCCAACATTAGAAAAAAAAATTCCAATACGAAAGTCAAAATTTGAAATAAAAAGTAAAAAAAAACACCCACAACATTAAGTGTTTCAAAAACAATCAACAAACATAGAAGAAATTAAATCTTAACATTAAATACATGTATCCGATACCATAGATAGACATTATTTAAAACAACTAGACCTGTTGTTTCTTAGCCGTTTTACTCTTTATAGAAATGTTTTTCTTTTTTAAAATTCTGCTTATAATATTTTTTCCGCTTTTTCTTTTTGAATTTCCTTTCTCAAAATTTCCACGTGCTTTTGTTTGCAGTGTGCACATTGATTCTTCTTGAGTATCACCACTTATGATTCTGTTGATTCTTTGTAATTATTTTTTGAGTGTGTTTGTGTGGATTGGTTTGGGTCTTGTGTGGTCTTGTCTCTTTCTATTGCTTCCAGCCTTCTACTGCCACCCATTCACCATATTGCAGATAATGTATAATATTATATACCTTCCTGTAGAGGATGAATTATAATTGATTTAATATAATTTTGATCAGAGAGTTAACTCGTTTGTTTTTTTTATTTAATGTTTTACTCCATACAGTTGGGGTTTTTTCTTATTATTTCCATATTTCAATTTTCATTTATCATATTTAATGATACTTAGCCATTTATAAATTTTATTCATTCATTATTTACTGTATATCATTATTAATTTCATTCTCCCATTACCACTTTGTCTTATTAAATTAATTAATTAGTATATATATTCATTCATTCCTCCACACATTTTATCCGGTTTACGAGTCATCGTGTACATTGTACTACTTTGTCAATCTTATAATCGTGCCAATGGTTTGGGTGGAGCTGTTAAAGCTGAGCTTTGCTTCCTGCTTTTGTAAATTTCACAGCTGTCGTTTCTAGCCATTCTATTAAGCCAACTTTTTTTTTCCCCTCAACCAGATATCGTTCAGAAGTCCTAATTCTTCCCTTTACAAGTCTTCCAATGTCACTTCTTTTCTCTTCTTCTTCTTCTTCATCAAAAAGTTATTTTTAATTAATTAGCATTAATTCTTCTATTGATGATCCATTCAGCATCAGTAACCCTGTATATTAGCACAGTGCTATTATTTTTTTCTCCCTCTCTTGTCCAATATTCGACAACCTATTTTGATGCCACTCCACCTTTTCAATTTCTTATTCATTTGCAACTGCCAAAGCCTACTTTCGTTTCATTCGGCTTCTTGCGTGTGTGAATAAAATACATGTACATTGTTTGTACCACTTTGCTTGATAACAGTTTGATATCATAATAGTAAAGTTTATCACCTTTCTCCCAATTCTTATCATATAATAATAGAAAAATTTTATACATTGTTACAGTCTAGCACATTTTATTTTATACAAGAGATATGAGCTACCACACTGAGCGTGGATTTTGGGACATTCAAACTAATAATTGTCAACTGAGGGTTGATTGGTTGCTTTTTTTCATTTTTGATGCAACTTGTGAGAAGAGTTCTCTGGCTATCAACAAACCTACTTTTGACCAATAATGGTTTTGAACACATTAACCAAGAGAGATATTGGGGTGTTGTATTTGGTAATACAATGTAGTTCGACATTCAGGGCCAGTCTGAATTTACAGATTGTTTAAACCCCATGGGTATATTATTATACAATGATGTCAGTTTTGAGACAATTCTAATCTATTACGGAATTTACATATTATTAATATTGTTTTATTTTGTAGCCCTAATTGTTCTTCGAGCTTAATACCTATATACATAATTTGCTCTCGTTATTGCTTTTCAACACACAATCTTTCATCTTTATGAAATGCCATGCTTCTTTTTTTCTTCTTTTCTTTTGTGGATTATAAATGTATATATATTTTTATGAATATGACCATGATTTACAGGGAGAATTGAAACAAGAAAGTAAATATGAGAGGATGTATTATGAATATTTGACTGGTGTTTCGAGTAACGTTTAGGCTATTTTCAGAAGGATAGGTTAACCCGGATTTCATAGTTTTCACTGATATGAATTGGCAATCCCCATAATCATCTTCATCAAAAATAAAAATAAAAAGATACTAGAGACATCTAGGGGTAGGCTATGGAGTTGAGAAACAAGCAGTCAATGAGGTTGAAAGGAATGAAAAACAAGTGTGATGAGGATGAAAGGAAAGGAATGACATATATTTTTTAAAATACCACAGAGGAAGAAAAAAAGGAGAGTTAGAAATTTAAAAGGCACTGTATAAAACATCACAGTTAATTCCAGTGGACAGTGGCCTTTGAGACTGTAGATCTGCCAGGTCACCAGGCCTACTTCTTCATTGTAAAACCTGTCCACACTCTCATGAACTCTCTCTTCTCTTTTCTTGTCTATAGACCTCGCCCCAAGAGAACATGTATCGTGGATGGCAAGAAGTTGAGGATATCTGAATACAAGGCACTCATGAAGAATCGCCGTAACGATATTCGGCGCGTGTGGTACGGAGATGGCTCCGGGGGCAATCATCCTGAAGGTAGGACTTCATATTGATACTTTTTTTTCTTTTCCCTGTTGATGATCATAATAATAATAATAATAATATAATAATAATAATAATAATAATGACAACAATGAAATAATAATAATAATAATAATAATGATGTCACTTTATTATCCAATTAGGAATTTTTTTATGCAAGTAAAATTGAAAATAATGTAAAATTGACAGGAGTAAATAGATGTTTTAGACAGTTAAAATTATACAGTGGAATCTCTGGATAACAACATCCCTTGGGACTGAAGATTTACGTCGTTATCCGAAGGTGTCGCTATTCCGAGGTTTTCAAGATGGCGGAAAAGAGGCGTGTTCATAGGTTAAAACAAGTATTCCGAGGAAATAACAATGTGATCAAGGACCTGAGCCTGTGATTCAGGTTGTCGTTATTCCGAGTTGAGCACAATTCAATTGAGTACAATTTGACCATATATCGGGATGAGCATGAACTGATTTCCTTGCTGGGCTCATCGTTGTCTAGTCTAGTCTTCAAAATAGCTGACAAACTCAGCTAAGTATTTTTGTCATACCTAGTATCGGTTTTAGTGTTGCAAATTTAATTTATGTATCTGCTTCAAAATCTTCAGTACGGTATCTTAACTGTATTTTATATTGGCTATTGGTTGAGAGCTTCTTCTACTCTGAATATGCAATCATGAATTAAGGCATTATGAACACAAATATATATATATATATATATATATATATGAAGATAAATGTAATGTAAATGTTCAAGTACCGGATCTTGTATGTCTATTTTTCATTTTGAATTATTTGTGGCTCTACATCCTTTGAGGGGTATCCATAATCGGCATACAGTAGTTATTGTACTTGCCGGTATATTTTTTTAATCTTTGCTGTACAGATACTCAGAATATTCTCTTTTTTTTCTTTAATTTGTATGAATATGAATACGAAATCAAATTCACTAATGCCTTTGTGGCTTTATTATTTTTTTTTCTTCCTTCTGCCCTTCCATCCGGGGTTCACAGACGGTGATGACGAGGATGGCCACTTCATGCAAGACGAACCTGGCTCCCCATCCGACCACCTTGACGACAGCGCCATGCTCCCGTCACCAACATCCCCGCCACCAGTGTCGCGTCTCGCCTCGGCCACCTCCACCGCCCGGTCTTCTTCTTTCTCCCCTCCTTCCTTCAACGGGATGAGTGCCAGAGACATGGCCGGCTTTGACGACGGCATCCACACGAGCAGTGGCAGCAGCAGCGCCAACAATAACAACAACAACAACAACAACAATAATAACAACAGTTTAAGCAAGCCAGGGCATGGTCCCAACTTCCTCTTCGACGAAAGCAAGATGGCCGCTGCCATGCGCTTTCCCTTCCCACCTGGATCCTCTCTCCATGGCCACCCGCTTCCGGCCAGTCTAATGGCGCTGAGGGCGGGCGGACACCCAGAATCCGACTTTTCCAAACTCGACCACCACGCTCAGTACGACCTCCCACTGCTCAGTGCCCATGAGAGGCTGACCTCCCAGCATCGAAGTGAGGTCATGGCCTCTGACCGAAGGATGGATGCTGAGGGAAAGCGAGGACAGACAGAATTGGCCTCAACAAAACTGGAGTCAGTTTTTCCCCACATGGCCCAAAGATCTGAGGGCATAGTTCAAGGCGCTGCTTCATCTTAGTATTAGTGGAAATCCACAAATTAAAAAAGAAAAAAAGAAAAAGAAAGAAATACTAATATGGAGGTGAAGGAAAAAAAATAAGAAGGAAAATCATGTAAGATAGAAGCCGTTTTGAGTCAAAGAAAGGATTTTTCAATCATGGACCAATAGAGCAAAGACTATATAGTGTGAAGCACAAAGACTGCCCTCTGTCTCATACATTTTCATCATTTGTGTTACCATTCATTTCCCCTTTTTTTTTTTTCGTGTAACAAATGTATTGTTATGACACTCACCAGCATGATGAAACTACAATGTTACTTCCGTTTGGATTCACACGAACCATTTTCAACCTTATCTCCTGATAGTGACAGTTGAACCATTTTCAGTCTTATCTTCTGATAGTGACAGTTGAACCATTTTCAATCTTATCTTCTGATAGTGACAGTTCCTGTAATCAATATCAATTCTTCAATGCTGCACAGACGTGTGTTTATATGTGAAATATGGGACTGCTGTTTCTGAGAATACCCTCAGCGTTATTTTCACCTTCTGATCTCAAGGACTCATTACAGGCTTATTGACCTAAGAGGTTTTAATGTTAGTCTGTCTCCACTCAAGAACCACAGCAACTCTGGGTTTGTTTTGTTAGTTTTTTCCCCATTAAAACGTGGATAAAACATTTAAAAACAAACCTGGTTAAAGACATATGAAATGAAGAAATCATGTTCAAGATCGGATTTGAATGGAACATAACTCGCCTAGTGGATTTCAAATGGTTATGATATTCACTTTGAACTTTTGTGAATGATATACAAGTTAAGCTTCAATGTCGGTTTGGATTTGAGAGAACTGAAAAGTGCTTTTATTTTTAAAGTGGTAACATTTCATGTACCTAAGGAAACGTTTGGATGATTATCTCTGAAGTTTCTCATTTTACCATAAAGATGATTTCATGTTGAAAATTTTAATCTTTTTAAAAGAAAGATAAAACAAAGCAATATGAAATATTTGTGTTTTACTATAATACAGTTTAGTTTACATGTAGATATTTTTTATCTTTGAAATTATATATTATTACATATATGTACAACGAAAAGCGTTCTTTCTTCGAGTGTAATCATGGCAATAACGAGCAAAAGTGATCTGTTGGCATCAAAGTGACATTTTTCTTAAAAAGCAATAGTGTCAGCTATAAGTTATGTGAATTCATAAACTGATAGAGACAGTAAAAATGTTATTCTTCAACTGTCATTATCGAATTTTCCCTTTTCTCCAATACATGGTGAACTTATGTAGGCTTAATGTTGGAAAAATGAAAAAGAAAATTTCAGTTTAAGGAAAAGGTGAATAAAAATGTCCACAATACTAGATATTATAATGATGCCGAATCTGTTTTGGCAAAAGCAGCCCATGGTACTATTAAGTAATCTAGTTTGCAATGAATAAAGACACTTTTTCTTTGCATCTTCGAATTATTTTATAACAATTTTTTTTCTCTAGATTTGATCTTGCCTCTCTTATTTTTATTATAACATTTGCCATAACCATCTGTGCCAAACGCTGAATCAAGGATAAAACACTTCCCCTTGATTACTAGTTTTAGTAATCATATATCAGTGTTTTTTAGATTTTTTGAAAATGTTTATTCCTGGTTGCTATTGAATATAATAAGTATTCTTTTACTTATCTCTCTTATGCCTTTGACCCAAAAGATATGTGTTTGTATTTGTACTTAAAAATCAATTTCTTCTTCTTGTCTCACTATATAATGTTATATATATATACATGTTATTCAAAATTCACTATCCTATAGATACGATTTGTCCTTTTCCCTCCTCATCCCAAGTTATTTTCTGAGTTTCAACATGAAATCTCACAGCATATTATAAGAATGGATTTTCTTACTGTACCAGAAATATTTAAGAACTGATCTTCATAATGTACTAGCTTCTGAAACCTGAACAAAAAGGGGTCTCTAAAAGAGTGTGACCCTGGCATTTAAAAATTGATTTTATTTATTTCTTCTCTCCTTTTAGTCTTTTCTTCTTTCTTTCTTTCTTTTTTTTTTTTTTTTTTTTTTTTTTTTTTTTTTTTTTTTTTTTTTTTGCTTCAGTTCTCCTAGTCATCCTCCTCCCTTAATTCAATGTTTCAAATTGACAGGTAATCAAGTTTCCATGTTGATTAATGGTGCTCTGTCTTCAGCTCTCAAGCATTAGGCTCATAAGGCTGGCCATATATATGCCGTATCTATGCCTAAAACACGCTTTCAGCAATTACAGGGTCGATGACTCAATTACAGACTTAAGTCCTCAGGGACTGTCACTGTCATACTATAACCGATACTTCTATATATGTCATAGTCTTTGGGCAATCCTATTGCTTTCTGTTGCCCAGTCTGAGGGCTTTTCCTGTCATTCTTGTTAAATCAACATAAATAATCCCAATCTCGACTGTCTGCCTTCTTAAGTTGCAGAGACAAATTACACCTATATATCTGTTATTATTAGTATTACTACTATCAACATTATTTATTGCAGTAGCATTTTATTCATTAATCTATTTCATTGAATGCCATACTATTATTTTCAGTGGGCTTTTTTTTCTTTATTATTATTATTATTATTATTTTCCTTACTGATCTTTTACAAATTTATTTTGTAGTTAGTAGGTCACTCTGTCAATTTCATCTTGTTTTGTGTTTGGTATGACTGTTTCACAAATGTAGGAGAGTATGGGTTTATCCAGGGAAGAATAAAACAAGTTTAAACATATTGATTTTAGTGAATTTCATGACAGTTACAATTTAGTCTGAAAACAGGACGCATGATTCATTATAGCAAATGTAATGATTATTTTATTTTTGGCATGTTAGAGGGATGAAATAAATGAGAGCAACTCATTTTATAGTTATCTCAGACAGACGATTCAACAAATAGATTCATTTTTAAATTGCTGTCAATTTCTTCTATTCTCTGCTGAATATATTTGATTGTAATAATGAAATTATTTTAGTAGTTATTCTTAAATATTAGCAAATGACTGGGTTCAAGAGGATACAGTGATAGAAATATCGGTAGATGAATTTACATGAGGAATGTATCCCAACTTTTAATAATGTACTGATCATTTAAATGCTAAATAATGTTTATAGGTCAACAGGGTAGGCTGGTCAATTTACATATGTTGTTTTGCATTGATTTTGTTGAAATTTTTAAAAACAAACATGTCTCACTGAATATTTTCTTAAGGTAATGAGTGATAATAATAATAGTAATTTGTTGTTGTTTTATTTTTATCCGAATTATAATATACAAGCAATATTTTATTCTATTTTACAAATCCAATTGCCTGATGCTATGATAAGAAAAGATTGTGTGTTTATTTGTGTAGGGAGGTAAGAATGATGAATCATGTGCTGATTTTCATAAAGAGTTGTGGAACAGAGGAATAGCTATGGGCATGATAAGTTTGAAATCTGAAGGAAATAAATTAAGACCATGACAAGGGAAGCTCTTATTTGTGGATAGGGGAGGGGAGCTGAAGAGAGAGAGAGAGGCTGACTGACTGACTGACTTGTGTCTGGAAACTGTGCAGGACAAGTGATATCACATTATAATCTCATGAATATTCATGACAGAGACCTAGCCATGACCTTGACCAATGACCCTTGACCTGTGTCTTGCATTTCAAAATGCTTGAAATGGTCACAGAAGGGTCATGTGTATAAAAGCAATATAAATATATCACTTTTATTATGTACATACATATATAATGAAATATACTATTATTAGACTCGTGTATTGATTCTAGAGTTACTTACTTTTTAACTTGGTAGGTTTGCACTTCTGTTCAGTCTGCAGCATGGCTTTCTGTGAACAGAGTTTTGTTACAATCCGATCTCAAAACGTGTATTGTTGAAGAATATTATTATTGTTTTTAATTATTTTCATTATTATTATTATTATTATAAGCTAAGGACAATGTATATGGTAAGAAGTTGCCATTGAGTCATATTTTGACAACAAGGGAAGAGCAAATACGCTATTTGACAATGGACAAAAAATACCGATTAAAAAAATCAAATCTTCATAAAATCACCTGCAAGTGTTCAATATGGACAGCTTCTTGTGTCTTGCCATTTGTTTTCGTTGACCGGCATATCTTAAAACCTTTGCTTTTCCAACCTGTGAGCAGATGTGAACATACATGTATTATTTCTGTGTACATTGGGACTTGCAGGGCATCAGTGAATGATAGCACCAGTTTTTTGGGATGAGTGACATTTTTTCTCCATAATGTGATGTCATAATGGCCTTAGTGTTGTTGTTTTTTAAGGGGAGTCATTTATTTATTTATTTATTTTTATTATTATTATTATTATTATTATTATTATTATTATTATTATTATTATTATTATTAT
>JBCJKF010028882.1:0-17562 GCA_039654545.1 Plocamopherus ceylonicus
GGGTTTTCTCCCTTAGCCTTTGATCACCCAAGACCACCTGCAAGGCAGCAGGGTCCTAAAATTAGTCTGGCCTCTACCTTCTGACCTGTCGAGCTTGGGTGACCCAACCAGGAACAAAAGCTCCAGCCGACATAGCTCTTTGGGTCAATGAGGCACTCAAGCCACCACACCACAGCAAGGGAAGGACATCGTGGTGGGCCCGACATTCTGTCACCCCTTAAATCTGTATTTAACTCTTATCAATCTACTCAATATAATACCCATTACTTAATTCCTCTAATAGAAATAAAGAGGAGAATTTCCCCCTGTATTCAACAGTGAGAAACATCTTCAAAAGACCACAAAACAGCTATGAGAAACAAGAAATTGATCTGCTTTAGTTGTAAAGAGTGACTACTGAACAGCAGTAATCTCTGTGATCGTTCAAATTCAAGCATGATGATTATTTTTTTTATTCTGTTTCACCTTCAAAATGACTACTTTATTTCATAGTTCCTTCATTTTCCACAGACTAGAGAGTCTTTGTATCAACGGCTTCCAAAGCATGAGTGACTCAGCTTTCCTTGCATTGCTCAAAAAACATGGCAAAAGGTATAGAGGGTCTAGGAAATTGCAAATATGTTTATCTTCTTACTTTCTCATAAATTGAACTTTTCTTCTACTTTTTTTTCTTTTATTTCTTTTTGGGTTTTTTTGTTGTTGTTGGGTTTTTTTTGTTTTTGTTTTTTTTTCATTTACTGTGGGGAGTGGGGTGGAGGGTTGTGTTTTATTTTGTTTGTTTTTGTGGTTGGTTGTTGTTTTTTTGTTTGTTTGTGTGTTTTTTGTTGTTGTATTTTTCAAAGGGTTGGATGTTTTTTCAGGGGGCAGTGGGGGGGGGGGGATCTAAAACAATGATGACTTTTACATTCAATGATGTTGACAATAATGTTTAAACAATAATAATTGATAATAACAATAATGTGGAAAAAACTAAAAAATCGCATCTGTATATCCTAGCATAATGTGTTGCTTTGGTTTTTATTTTTTTTCCTGTGTGAAACGTTTAACAAAATCCTTTTCTTTTCTGTAGCTTGCACACATTGGAGCTGTATGCATGTTTTTCATTGTCGTCAAATGTTTTAAAAAGATTGGGAGACTACTGTACCAAACTCCATCGACTGTGCTTAGGAGGATGCAATAAGGTAAGACAAAAAAAAAATTTCTTGAATTAGATTCTATAGCTTTTTTTTTCTTACTTGTTTTCTTGCTTTATGTCCTATCAAGGGAATAGAAACAGCCAAGACTAATCTGATAACAGACAGATTTATTGTATGATCTAAGTATTGAACTGGACATCAGGGTCAGACTTAATGAATGCTACATCTGATCTGTCATAAAATGTAGGAATAGTCCTGAAACTTGAGTGAAATGAAGATCAGAAAAGAGTTTTCCTTTCCTTTTTTTTTTTTCTTAAATATGGTGTTAAAGAAAATTACTGAATTTAAGCTTGAAAGTTAAGGTGTCAAGTGCAAAAGATTGGAAAAGATATCAACCCACCAATATTGCAGAAATAAATAAACAAGTTCAAAGGTTGTATATTGTGGTCAAATGGAGTATTTCATATAGTTGATTGATGGAAAGAGAGGGAGAGGAAAACATGATGTGGCTTTAAAGGAAATGTGCAGAGGCAGACAGAAGTGGAGAGAAATTCTTTGGAAACTTGAAACACTTGGAGCATAAAAACATGTAGTAATCTCACATATTTTTCCTGTTGATGATAACAGGGGGGGGGGGGGGGGTGTTGTTGTTGGGTTTTTTTGTTTGTTGTTGTTTTGTTTTGTTTTTGTCACTGCCCCCATTTTCTTTCCTCTTATGTCATTCCATCATACTCAATCATTTTCCTTGGTGACCTCCCCAGCTGACTGACTCCACCATGATCACCCTGTCCACCTGCTTGGCCAGAGTTGAGGAACTAGACCTGAGAGGATGTAAAAATGTAGGTGTCAAACATAAATTTACCTCATGATTCAAATACACATTATCTCTAATTTCCATTCCCCTTTGTTTCATTCGTATCCCTTTATTTTATTTCCTTTTTATTTATTTTTTTATTTCTCCTTCGATTCTTATAATTTTTCTGCTGTTTACCTTTCGTTTATTTACTTCCCCCATTTCCTCTTATTTTCCATTTCCTTTACATTCTACATATCTATTGTCTTTTCCTTCCTGTTTCCCTTCCTTATTCCCTTTACCTTTTCACTGTGATTCCTCCCTCTTTTTTATATTTTTTATATATATATTTGAAGAGAATAATGAAAACCGAGATCTAAAGCATGTACAAGAAAATTGACAGTATAGATAATATGACTGGTGTGCCATTTGGCTCCTTCTAGATTTATGTAGAAAGTGATCTTTCAAATTTCTTCTCTTTATATGTATGTAGGAGCCAATTTCATGGCAGTTGCCAATTGCTTGGCAGGTTTGATAAAATTACCAATTTATTTCGTGGCAGATTGTAAAGATGAATGGAGAAAAGGAATGTATGTCACATCATCGGTTTTGATTGTCAATTTCTTGGCATCATTTACCTTTGCCTCAATCTAGATCTAGGTTTAGGTGTATAAAAAATGAGCAGAAACTTATTGTAAATAGCGTTAGGATAAGGGATCTATTGACATAGAATCTAGATTCTAGATCTAGATGTATTTTAAGTTTTAAGGAACTCTATTATTTTATGACAATGTCAGGGATCTAGGTTGATGAAGGTCTCACTTTTAGCCTAGATTTTCCCATACAATATGTTCGTCATACTATCATTGTTAGCCGGCTGGATCTAAGTAAACAAAAACAACCAAAAATTTTTGGTGCCCACCATTATGGTGTGAACTCTCCTGCCATGAAATTTGCTAAGTACTAGCCTTCCACAATAAAAGTAATGCTTAGCTTTAATTCAAAACCTAAGACTTGACGTCACTTTTACTGACTTACTTGAATTAAATCCTCCACCTGGGAGGATCTGTATATTATCGAGACTAGGTGTTTCCATTGTTTTCTGTCTTTGGCGACTTGTTGTAAATGTTCAAGGTCTGATAGGCTATTTAGTTTTTAGAGTAGATTTGTTTGTAAAAACTTTCTTAAGGTCTTGTCTGAGTGAAGTAACAATAGATGTTTTCAGTCTCCCTTTACGTCTTGTGGCTTCTGATTGAAAATATCTTCACATGGATTTTTTGCTGATGTTTCAATGTCCTTTCTTAGTATGTACCCGAATAGCCTCCCACCTTGCTTCGAGCACAGTGAGGGAGACTGAAAGTACTTTTACTACTGCCTTGAAAATCTGTCACAAAATGGGCAATTATGTCAAGTCTGCTGTGCAATTGGCACCTGCCATGAAATTGGCTCATACATATATATTATGGGTGTCTTTCATCTTTTTGAATGCTTTCGAAATGCTTGATAAGTGGGTGGATTTTTTTTTTTTTGTTGATAATTTGCTTCAGGAATGTGGTTGTCTTGGGGTTTTAGAGTTTGTTGTTTTGGTTTTGGTTTTTGGTTTTCTTGTTTGCTTTTGGTGACTGGCAGATAATCATTGTTAAATATAAATCAAAGATAATCACTTATGTATATTTTGCTTTCCAGTTGCGCAATGATTGCATCAGGAAAATTGTGCGCAACTGTCCTCGAATCAGTACGTTCGTTTTGGCAAACTGCCAACAGATCTCTGATGCAGCTTTGGTGGAAATGGGAACCTATCTGAAAAATACTCTTCGGTATGTTTGTATGTTTACATTGTTTGCATTATTTCATGCTTTTTCTTTTTTATTCTTTATTTTATTATCATCTTGGGGGGGGGGGGGGGGGGATGGGACACTTCTTGTAAAATCTCACATGCTGACCTTTTTTCTTTTTTTTTTTTTTTTTTTTTGCTCTGTGTGTTTGTTTTTGTTTTTTTGTTTTTTGTTTCTTTTGGGTTTGTTTGTTTTTTTTTGGGGGGGAGGGTGTTGGGGGTTATGTTTTGTTGTGTTTTTTTTTAATCTTTCAGAAAATACTTTAATTTTTATTTATCAAAACAAAAAAAAATATCAGGGTTGAAATGAAAAGGAAATCCAATCCATTGCTTATATATATGCCTTTGACATTCTGCCTTCAATTTATTGATTTAATAATGAAGTCAATAGGAATTCTTACATTCTTACCATTATTACATATTTTATTAATTCATTGATTAGTAATGATAGACTAATGATACAATAAAACTCATTACCCCGTCTTCTTCTTCTTACTCTTAACTGACATTCTGGCGTTTCCACTTACTGCCTGGTTTTTACCTTAGCACAGATCTGACAGCATACCAAAACTGTTAAATTACTCTTTTCCCCATCCATGATAGCAGAACGAGCATGTTCCACAAAGGAGCTTGAGAGATACCTCATTCCTCATTCTCCTGTATTGGTCGTAGAGGAGACATGAGGGAAGCCTTTCTTGAAAGTCTCTGCCATCTTGGACGATCTTCAGCCCCACAAACAATTTCAGGGCACTCCATCCTGGTCCTTTCACATTGTCAAGCCATGTCTGTTTTGTTGTCCTCCCTTTGTGCCCTCTAGTGTCCTTGTAAAATGGTCTTTGGAAGACCAGTGTGTCTCTGAATGTGCCCCTATCATGATATCTTTCTTTTTATTATTATTAGGAGGTTTTCTTTGTTGTCTGTTAAGCTTGCAATTCGTTCATGTACAAATATATTTGTTTTTCTTTCTTTCCATGAAATTGCAAGGAGATTTCTTAGGCTTTTTGTTTTCTAGGGCTTGAATTCTTCTGACCATCTGTGCTGATATTGTTTCACAACCATAGAGGAGTGGGGATAGGACCAGCAATTTATGTAATTTGAATTTTTGGAAAATTTGATGAAGATGAAGAGATTATATTTACAGTACCTGCCGGATTCCTGCACGTTATGTATTATTGCACGCTGCAGCCCGGTTAATGGATTTTTTCTAAAAAAATAAGTCCCCGAAACTGCACGCCAGGTACGCATTACTGCACGCTATTTCTTGTTAAATGTGAAAAAATAACCCACTAAACAAAAACAAAAAACCCCAAAAACCCAAAAATGAATAAAAAAAAATTAAAATGATTAAATTGTTCTGCTAAGATCTCAAACTCAAACACAAAGAATCTGGCACTTAAAAACTATGGGAATAATGGCGGGTGGGGAATGGTGTATTATGTGGGTGTCTGTGTGTGTGCCTGAGCGCGTGCATGTGTTCGTAAAGAAAGTATAACTTTTAGATACACTGTAAAACACATCATAATCTCAAGTGTACCATCAAATTCCATGTCCGTTTGACGACAGCAGCAGCAGTGATGCGACAGTGCACCGATTTGAACTGGTGGAGGGGTGTATGGGGCATCAAGGTGACTGTTTCATGCCAAATCTGCATGCTTACATGACACAAAACCCACTATCTTTTCGTTCGCAATGTGGGGTAGGGGTTGGGGCGACGTGTGCGATTTATGATTGGTCGTCAAAAAATGATATTTTACCAACTTAAAAGGTTAAAAGTTATGTAAGTGCACGGTTGACTTTGTTTCACACCTTGAGTCTATCAAATAAAAATGTTTTTATTGTTTCTATTGAATCCATATACGCCGGATGGTTTGCTTCGCCTGAACACTGGATTCCTGCAACATCGCATTCCGGCACGCTTTTTAACTACTCCCGTGAGCGTGCAGGAATCCGGCGAGTACTGTAATAGCATCAATATTTTCCTGGACTCAGCTTTGAAAGAGATCACTAAGACGTGCACGTAAAAATCAGACTCTAGCCTTTATAGAAGCTTAAAGTGTGTCATGTTTCTTCTTTTTCACATTCAGAGTGGTTGATGTGTGTGGTTGTAATCTAGTTGGAGACCAGGGTATCATGAGCCTGGCTAGAAATTGTGACCAGTTGGCATCCTTGGACATCAGCTCAACCAGATGCACATCACGCAGGTAAGACTAAGAAAGCATAGTTTCTCAACCGTTATTTACTGGCCTTTTGTCTTTTTTTTTTTTGTCTTTTTTTTTAGGGTGTTTTCGTTTGTTTATTTGTTTGTTTTTACTTTTTGTTGTCTCTTTTTGTTTTCTGTTGTTTTGTTTGTTTTGTTTTGTGTTGTTTTGTTGGGTTTTTTTTGCTTTGTGTGTTTGTTCTTGGATTGTTTTTCTTTTGGGTTTTTTGTTGTTGTTGTTTTTTTTTTTGGGGGGGGGGTGTTTGTTTTGTTGCTTTATTTTGGTTTTTGGTTGTTTGTTTGGGCGGAAGAGGGAGGGCGGGGGAAGGGGGGGGGGTAGGAGTTTTGTTTTTGTTTTGTTTTTTATCTTCCAGAAAATACTTTAATTTTTATTTGCCACTGATAAAAATATCAAGTTTGAAATGAAAAGTAATCCAATCAATCGCTTCTATAATAAATGCCTTTGACATTCTGCCTTCGATTTATTGATTTAATAATGAAGAAGTCACGAGGAATTTTCTTTTACTTGTGTATTTTTATGTTGTTTTTATTTAAATTTTTTGTTTTCAAAAAGTGATATTTGAAAATTTTATTATTTTTGTTGTTTCACCACAGCATCAATCACCTGGCTAGCAGTGCCTGCAGTCGTTGGTTGAAAACCATCAAGTTGAGCTTCCTGACAGGTGTCACAGAGGCCAGTTTGTTGACTCTCATTAAACAATGCCCCAGGTTTGTCTTTAAACAATGATAGGGAGGAATAGGATGAAGTGAGTTCAAGTCAAGTACAGTGCAACACATTTTCGTCGAACACATATTCGTTGAACTCATGGATTCCTCAAACAAATTGCAATGTCCCAAATATTTTCCTCTATTTTCTTTACATTTTTTCACACAATAGTCAAACTCGTTCACAGATCCCTCGAACTATTTGCCTGCTGCTAAAGCTGTGCGAGCAATTTTCCCCATCTTACTGATTCATTTGAAAAGCCCTATAGGCCGATGACTCAAATAGCCGTAGCCGTGTTGATGTAGGGTATACACTAGCATCTGTTGTTTGATAACCCCATTAATAGTACTAATACCAGCCGGTGATTAACAATGGCCCATGTTGTGTTGGTGTACCAACACTGTATACACCTGCATCAATCGTCTGAAAAGGCTGCTAGTACTATTTGGTGACTAAAATAGCCCATACGATGTTGACGTTTGCATGCAATGGGGTAGGCTACCTTGTGCTATACGGCATGAGAAACACAGAAGGCGTTGTAACTCATTTTAGCAGTATATTGCTCCCTGTCGCAATATTATATTAATTCTACCGTATAAAAAGAAGAAAAAACAACAACAAATACAAAACAAACAAAACAAATCGAATAAAAGAGAGCTCATGATGGTGGAAACATCGGTAATAGGCTATGCAGGCATTGCTTTACAAGTGTTATATTTTGGAAAATCTTTTTGCTCACAACAAATGTTAAAGCACTTTGTGGCCTCATTTAAGGGCACTATATAAGTGTGCTAAAAGAAATTTTAATCCAAAAATCATCAATGACCTTAGTTAATATGATGTTGATACAAATATTAAAAATGTAGAATTATTTTTATGTCATTACAGGTTGAAGCTTGTTCATATTTTTGGTTGTCCATGTATCAAGAATCTCACGAAACTGAAAGCTGCCAATCCTAGAGTTTGCATTGAGGGAGATGTTGAGATTCCACGACTGTCCTTTCAGTAGAATTTGATGTACAGATCAGCTTGATTTGTTCATTAAGGAAACTCTGATCTGATTTATTTTATTATGAAAGAAATCAAAACAGAACTCATGGACTCATGTGCTTGAAAATATTTCTATGGACAAAGTGACGTCTTTCCTTTTAAAAAAGTATGGTCTCATCATTTTGATATTATATAAGCTGCTGTTAAAATTGTGTTGATGACCATACATTTATGCTGAAACATTATTTTTAAATGCTTGTGAATATTGTTGTGAGCTTTTTTTAATGGATCTATGTAAAATTATTTGATGATTGCTTCTATTTACAAACAAATGTTTTTATCTTTTACAGTTTTACAAATCCTTGTTCATATTTTAGGCCTTCTCGTTCCCAACTCTTATGAAAATGTTTTACTATGTTTCTTTGTTATGACAAATTACCCTTCAATTAATTAAAATTTAGACAGTTATAAATGTATAAAATTTTGATATATATGTTGAGGGAAGGATATGAACTGTCTCACATGTATTAAGTCATAAAATGCAATTTTATAGCTTTATTTTGACCGCTTTGTTTTTCGTTGGGTTTTTTTTTTTGGTTTTTTTTTTTGTTTTTTGGTGAGGTTTTTTGTTCTTTTAAAGGCCTGTCTTTTTAAAGTTAATGTTTATTTTATGTCTCCTATGTATATTTGATTTTGTCCTGTTTTTGTTTTTGTTAAGAGCTCACTAGACATAATAATATAATATAATTTAATTTAATTTAAAATCAAAGAGCTTCAAAAATAACATGAGACTTGCTCTTAATGGTAACTTTGCCAAGCTATGTTAACTCAAAAACAGAACCCAACCCCCCCTCCCCCCCCCCCCCACACACACACACACATGAAAGAGAAAGAAAAGAGAAAGTAAGAGAATGGCTTCACAAGACACTGTTTGAATGTTTATACTTAAACCTAAGTTTCTACTCACTGCTGTGATTTCATACTCTTATATATGTTAATTTTGTTGTGTTGCATGGGTTGTGTTTCAATTTCCCATGTCTTTGAAATGGTACAATGTAATGCAAAATCTCAGATCTCAACCGGCAGTATTATTTTATACCTGTAACATTTCATGTGATACCGAATCATGCCTTCTCTTTTCCGCACAATAAACCCTCATGTAAATCATTTTAATGTGACAATGGCTGTTTAAAATAATGTGGTGTATGAAATCTTTCACCTTTTCTTTTTTTTTTTTCTTTTTCCATTTTTTTTTTTTAATTGTTTGTTCTTTTTTTGTTATTTATTGTTTTGTTTTTTGTTTGTTGTTGTTTTGGTTTTTTATATTTATATATATATTTGTATTAGTGACATTAATTTATTTGATTCCAATGTTATTTGTGTCAGTCATTGATTTTGATAATTGCTCTGAAATCATCCTTTGTGCTGTCTGCTTACACAATGGCAATAAAGTTATTATTTCTATTACTTTTATCATCATCATTAGCAGCAACAAAAACAATTTCATTATTATTATTATTATTGTTGCTTTTGTAATTGTTATTATTAAAAATTATGTATATTCTCAAATATGTTTCCTGGAGCCTTAGGTGACTGTTGAAGATTGTGGTGCTGGGGAGAATTTAGAATATTCAAGTGGAAGGAAGTAAAAGGATTTCAGTATGGTTGAAATTTTGGAAAATGTAATACAGTGTGTATACAAAATAATATAACTAAAGACTCGACGCCGATGACTACTTATGAAAGGAGAATATAAACCTATGACTGTGATATGTGATCCTAATTTATGCAAAGTTTTCCGGTAATTTTCAAACCTCATACTATTCAAAGCAAAATATTAAAAGCAACAACATCAGCAAAAAAGCCTGATATTTCTGTGACTTTTTTTTTTTTATACATACTTGTTCTTCAATGTATCAGTGACTTTGACATTTTTTGTTTCTCTTTCCTCTAAACTTCTAAGGATTCCCACATTTCCTCTATAATGTTGATTAAAACATTTCTGTGATAAATTCTTCCCTAACTGTCTAATAATGTTGCCAAAATATGACATATTTATTTATTTTTTTAATATTTCAAAGCTCAATTTGTTTCTTCATATAAAACTTAAAAAAAGAATCTCCTGCTTCCACATATTAAGAAATTTGTTTTCTTTTTCAATGCATCATTTTTTGACTCCTCGTTTTACACCAACTTACACAATTAAGAATTATTGTGTCTTGTCATGGCTTACACCCCGGGGAAATTTTGTCTCTTTTACCTTTCAATAATGTATTTATTCACTTACTTTGATCACAATATTTCTTAATATCATCCAGACTTCAAGACCAGATGATTTTACAATCCTCCCTCATGGTAGTTTGCATTGGGGGGCTTCTTTTTTTTTTTTTTTTCCTCTTTTTTTCTTTTTCCAGGGGGGGGGGGGGTTTGTAGAAGCATGATGCTAAGCATCTCCTTTGCTTGAATTTTATTAGTTCAGGGAATTTCTGACCTCATATCCAAAAATGAAATTAAACTCATAGTTACTCTCTATTTTGGTCACAATTTCTGTCACAATTAGACCTTATCACAGCAAGCACTATTAATTTTTTTTTTCTTAACCATTTTGTCATTTAATTTATTTTTAACAAAATTACAATAAAACAGAAACTGTCAACTGAAAAAACAAAATTACTACCCATCTCTGAGATGTATAAAAAATGAATATCATAATTTTAATTGAACAAAAATGATTGACCACTCAGGTTGACTTACAGAAAATAACATTGACACTATTTACAAAAAATCAATGTGAAGAATCTGTTGAGAATTTTTTTTTAAGAATTTGCTCAACAGAAACATGTAAGTAATGTAACAAGAGAGTTGATATTCATCCATGTTTTCATTGTTTGTGATTTAACTTTTTTTTTTGTTATTTCATTTTTTGCATCATTTTTAGTTCCCCTTTTGATGAATTATTCTTTAAGGTGCTGAAAATGGCAGTGAATCAATGCTGTACTCAGAATTGTTGTTTAACAATAAGCTGAGTTCGCCATCTGTGTATGAATGATTTACTCATAAACTGTTGATAAGCTTTATTTTAGAAGTATTAAGAAGTGATAAGCAGTAAACAGTATTTTAGAAGTATTAACAAGAGCTGCTTTTCACTCAATTCAGATTCTTATTTTGACTTGAATAATAGCCTGATAGGATTGTCATCGTCGCTATCACATCAGAGACAAAGACCATACTACTATTGCTGATATTTATTTTCTTGACCTGCAAGACAATGATACACGTTTTTTGTTTTGTTTGTTTTCATAACAGCCAAAATATAACAGCCATCAGTATTGAATTTTTTTTTTCCTGTAAATAATTATCTTTGCTGATATCACATGTTAATGTAAAAATGCAAATAAATGACATTATGTGCTGTGCTTTTAAGGTATGAATTTTCAGGTGCAACTTAGGTGAATTATATCCCAACTTTATAATATCAGAAAAGTTTGCTTGTATTTATGACTAGAAAAAAACAAAATGGCCATGAGTAGAGTGCCATTTTTTGCCATTGTGAATACAAGTTTACCTGTGATAACAAATATTTTTGACATTCTTCATTTAAATCAAGTGAATGCCTTTCTATCTTTAATTTAAAACCGTTTTTAAAGAATGTTTTAAAAAAATGATTCACAATGGAATTTTCTCTTTTCTGTTTGTCTGAATGTTCCTTTTATTATATGTTTCACTTCACGAGGTAAAGATATTTCGAAACCATCAAGCATATTTTGGATAAGCCTAAAATTTATGATTCACATCAACTAGACTTTTCAGAGGAAGAAGTATATATATGTTTTATTAGGTAATACATGTAATGTATGTAGGAACTGATTTTGAGTGAGGCAGTTCCAAGTCTTCAGAGAAGAGAGTTTTCCTCAAAGTCAAAGAAATTTTTCAACTGAAATCAGGCCATAATAAGGTTATGACTTTCCAGTAAACAGAACCTGCTTTTTTCTTTTTCTGTTGTTTTTTTTTTTCCCTGCCCCCTTCTTATTTGGATTTAAATTTAATACCACCTTGTTTCAAGCATGGTTGTGAATTCCTCTGACTTTCCAACATAGCTACCAACCTAAACCCTCTAGATAATGGTCTTTATCTCTGATTTTAAGTTCCTCAAAATAATGTCAATGGACAGGGATGTTTCTTTCAGACATGATTCTCTTATATTGATGTTCACTCATTGTGAGACATTTTTTTTTTCTTTTGTTTTGCTTTTTTTGTCATTCTTTACCCTTTCATTTGTTTTCTCAAATTGTCTTGCCTTGCTTTTAAAAAACAAACTTCTTTTCTAAACTTGACAATATTGTAAACATAGATTGATCTGTATTTTGATTCTTTGCTCATTCAAAATGTTAAATGCTTTTTTAAGGTTATGTTTTTATTATATATAAGGGATTTTCTTTGTCACAAGCATTTGCTTTAAGGCTTTAAGGAATCTTACAAGCACTAATTTCATCAGCAAATTGTATAAAAGAAAATTTTGGACATATTTATGCATCAGGCCTTTTACAACTAACTTGTGGTCAGTTATTCTCAACGGTAGTAAATCGTTTTAAGACTTTGAGTTTCAGTTCTTAAGTTTTAAGTAAGCCCACCTGTATTTAAAGTTTAAGATTGTTTATTATTATTATAAGTGTAAGTATTCACATTGTTGTTATTGTCGTTGTTATTTTTATTTTAAAGTTGTTTTGACATTTTCTGTTCAGTATGGAAGTATAAGTGCGATAGGTATAGGCTTACTGGTTTCAAATTACACTCAACTACACTTGTATCACTGTCCTTGGGGGACCAGATAAAAGATCGCTACCTCAGAATCTCACTACAGCTGTTAGAGGAGTTTGTATTACAGTTGAACCCAGCTAAGTCGACGTCTCTTAAGTCAACTTTCGGCTTACGTCGACATGATTTGAAATTCCCAACTTTTTCTCTATACAGTATTACTACGTCAACATCTGATTAGTCGACATGAATAACCCGAACCGATAGGGTCATCATGAGTTTCAAAGCCAAGCCTGCGCATGTTTGAAAAGAAGGATGGACCCAGAGGCGATTACTAGATCTACAGGTAAATTTTAAAAAAGCATGCGACCAAGCAAGAACATGGAGTGGGTAGGGTTGGCATGACGAGCGAGTGGATGGAGGTGAAAGGGAAGAAGGGGGGATATGTGAGGTGGCGTGCTGGAGGAATGGCGAGGCAAACAGGTGGTTGGGGGTGAAAGGGGATGGGCGGGTGGGGGAGGGAATGGCGAGGCGATCGGTGGTTGATTCTAATGTCTTTCTTATCATATTAATATTATATTGTAGTAGGCTATAGAGTAGAGTGCGAAACAAGGAAAAGATGCTGGCCACAACACGCGTGTAGGTCTAGTGTGTGTTGTGTGTTTCGCGAGGCCATCACTCGAGCTTCTCCAGGCCTATTACAGTATTGACTTAACTAAAAGGTACTGTACATGGTAGTTTCCCTTGTTCCCCTTCCAATCTACTGCAATCTCTTATGTCGACATTCTCTAAGTCGACTTGATTTTGAAAGTCCCAGCAATTTCGACTTATGCGGGTTCTACTCATATCAGTGCTCGTTCTAGGAAAAAAGATCACAACATCCAAATGTCACTTGAACTATAACCACAACAGTATTAGTGTATTATTTAATAACTTAGTTAGCTCAGTGGACAGGGCACTCGTCCACCAAGACAAAGGTCAGGGGTTCGATCCCCAGCTGTGCAGGCCTGATTTAAAATCCAAATTTTTCAGGGTTTTCCGCCTCCTCATTCTGTGGTTGGCAGGATGAATATGTGCCTAGTCCCATCAGATGATAAACAAGGAGGTCTCATGTGCCTTTGCGCATGTAAAAGAACCCTTTGTGATTAAAATAAAAAAGAGCAGGCCATATCGGCCGTCACCCTGGCAAAATTCGATCCTACCAAAATAGATATTTCTGTATCATGCACTCCTACGACCTCTTGTACCTCAGACTTATTGACTAGTTCATTACTCTGAATTCATGTAGAAGAGGCAAAGATCAGAGGGGAGGGGAGCATGGCTGGGCACCCAAAGTCCCCTAATATTACTAACCCAGGCGTAGCAATGAAATTGCTAAAAGATCATCAAGCCTGATGTAAAAGGCCTCTTAATAGTGTACCACCACTCAAGAATCTTAACAAAAAATTTATGTTAGCAAATTCAGTGAGATGTAGTTGAAACTGGCTATTACCCCGCCATCTAATAGTCCACTCGCCTTATAACCTGCAGTTCTTAAGAAACATTTTTTTTTTTTTTATTGCTCCTCTAAATCAAAGAGAACCCCAAACTAGACCTCTGCCTTATAACTATAACCCAATTTTTTTCTCCCAAGTACTAAACAAGGCAATATAAGACTACATTTTTGTACAGGCAAGGGATCACCTGGAATTCAAAACCTGGTCAACAAATAGTTGATTGGTATCTCTAACACTGTAATAATAGAATGCATCTCAACCCCCAATGAAAAAATAGACATCCATATAATTATAACCTGCCTTTGCATAGACTCATCCATACCACGAGTGCCTAGAAAACCAAATTGCAGAGCAGATAGGCCTACTGCCTTGCCTTAAAGGAGATAAAAGAGCTAAGTGCAGAGGGTAGGGCGACCACCTAGTGACCAATGCACACATGATCTCATTTTCTAATTTAAGTAAGAATGTTGCGTGTGGCCATGGAGTTTAGGATGGAGCATGGTGATGAAACAAACATGCAGATTTGTAGGAATGGAGGGGTCGGGGGAAGTTGGGGAAGGAGACAAGGAGACACATCACATCATCATCATCATCATCAATGGCTTTGAGACCACACAGTGTAGTGTATGTAAGTATACCAAAACTCTTATACTTATACTGCTTTTACCTCAAAGCGTTTAAATTTATTTTGATGTTTTCCTCATTGCTATTTGCTTGGTGAATGCATGTCATTAACCCCATCCTGTCATTGACACCAAAATATGAAAGTTATGCTTTGTTGTGTTTTGATTTTTCAATTATTGCACTTGATTGATGTTTGGATATATAGAGTGTTGAGGCTTGGCAATTGTAAGATTACTTAGAACTGAAAACTAAGAATAATAAGAAAAAAAAAATTATTAAAGTTAAAGTTAAAGCTGCCCCTTTGTGTGCTTGTGTGCTCTTGCTTTACCCTTTCCCTTTTGCTTTTTTAAAATCTTTTTAGTTTTTTTTTTTTTTTTTTTTTATCAGTTTTGTCTATATTTGTATATTTCCTTTTCTTGTGTCCTTTTCCTGTGCCTTTTAGGATGTACTGTACTGAGAAAAAGAAAGTTATGTCTCAGTAGTATGATATTTATGTGCCAGTGCATGTACATTGTACTGATATTGAAGGGGCATTGGAGTTTCTATGTACAAGCATGGTGGGCTATCCCATTACGGTACTTAACATACATACATAGTTAGTTATACATGAGACATTTGAATTAGTTTTAGTTTTCCTTTTATTTATTTTTTTTCCATTTGTTCTTTATTTTATTAGCATTTTTTTTTACTGGAGAGATAGGGAGTTGTTTTGTTTTTTGTTTTTTTCAGGTGAGGGGAGGTATGTAATGTATTTTGTTTTAACTTTCATGTTTTGTTTCTTTATTATTTTTTGTGGGGTTAGGGGGGAGGGGGGTATTTTATTTTTTATTTTTTCAGGGATTGGGTAGGGTTCTTTTAGTTGGTTGTTGTTGTGGTTGCTTGTTTGTTTTTAATTTGTTTTGCTTCATTTTTGTTTTTTGTTTTTTGTTTTATAGCTGTGTTAGGTGTAATGTTAGGTTATGGTTTTGGAATTGGGTTGTGTGTGTGTCTGTAAGTATGTATGTGAGTTCCTGTTTTTGATTTGTTTTAAGGGGGGGGGGGGGGTTGTTGCTGTTTTGCTTTGGTTTGGGTTTTTTGGGGAGAAAGGGATTTTTTTTTTTTTTTTTTTTTTTTGGGGGGGGGGGACAGGGGCGGGGGCGGGAGTGGTTTGTCTGTTCCTACTTTTGAATTCATTTTTTGGTTTTTTCTTTTTGGTTTTTTTTTCACTTGCCTTTCTACGGTTGGCAGAGCCTTGATACAAAACTGTTTAGTCTCAGTGCGGTACAATGGCCCACACACCAATCTAGGAGAAGACTTTTGTTTGTCAATGAATGCAAATCCAAGATCACCACAACAGGTGCTTTGGGATACAACGCCTAATGAATAAAAATAAGTGATAGTAATGAACAAACTTTGTCTTACAGCTTCGTCTTACAGTTACAGCTTTGATATGTCTCTAAGTTTAAAAATATGTTTTCTTTTTACATATATATGATTTTTTCTTCCAGAATATTTCAGTCTGGATTTTATTATGTTACTTTTGTTTGTTTTGTTGTTTGTTTTTTAGTTTGTTTTGTTCTGTTTTTTGTGCTCTTCGTTTTGTTTTGCAGGGGTTGTTTGTTTGTTTGTTTTGTTTTGGGTTTGTTTGTTTGTTGGTTGTTGTTTTTTTTGGGGGGTTGTTGTTTCGTTTTGGTTTTGGTTTGTTTTTGTTTTGTTTTTGGTGGGGGGTGTTCGTTTATTGTTGTTTTTTGTTTTTATTTTTTTTTGTTTGGTTTGGTGTTGCTTTGTTTTGTTTTGTTTTGGGGGGGGGGGGGGGGTTGGTGTTTTTTGGGGGTTCTTGTTGCTGTTGTTTTGGTTTGTTTTTTTTTTGGTTTTGTTTTTTTTTTTTTTCTTGTTCGTGTGTGAAATCAAACACAGAATACTATGCGCCAAAGGAGCATTTCACAAACAAAGACCCATCATGTCCAACACAAACATCAAGATAGAAACAAACCTTCAGCTTATTAACACCTATGTTCTTTCTGCACTACTGTATCAATGCTGTGTGCATGCGAAACGTGGACGTCAGAAGCAGAATTCCAGAAGCGCGCCGAGGCATTTGAAATGTGGATTTACCGCCGACTCGTGAAAATTCCGTGCTCAGCAAAGATACCGAACGAGAAAGCTTTGTTTAAGTGAGGCAGCGAGAGGGAACTATTAAATACCATAGGAAGACGTTAGATTAAATTTGTCGGACATATCTGTAGGAGGGAAAACGGATTAGAAAGTTTAACAGTAAGTGGATTCATAGAAGGAAAGCGAGCCAAAGGTAAACAGAGAATTACATTCGTGACTGGGCTGAGGATGGCGAATAGCGATATAAAGGCAAACTCAACATACATGAGACATGCAGAAGATAGGCATACGTGGAGAAGAATGGCGGCCACGTGCAAGCAAGTACATGCCACAGAAAGTGTGTAAGGTGGGGGGGGGGGGGGGGGGGTTCTGTTTATAGTTGTATTGGGTGCAGGGTGTTTTTTTTTTTGTTAGTTTGTTTTGTTTTGTGCTTTGTTGTTGTTTTTTGTTTAGGGGATTTTGTTGTTGCTGTCTTTTTGTTTCCTTTTTGGTTGGTTCGTTGGTGTTGATAGAGGAGTTATTCTTACTTTTCTTTGGAGGAGTTGAGAATGGGGATAGCTCTTTTCAGTTGTTAGCAAGACATTGGTTTTTACATGTATCTGTAGTTACAAAATAGGAGTGAACTTCAAGTATCCCATCAAAGGATAATGAAAGGAATACTACTCAGTTGTGTTTGTTATAGCCTACACGTGATATCACGTACACAACACATGTAACTTATAGGCTTACTCAACACACAATTTGAAAGCACATGAAAAAAAAATATCAATATCAGACTTTCACTTCGATCTATTTCCTCCATGCCATTTCTAATACAGTACTTAATTTTGTTTTAATGTGTATTTAGTTTATTTAGTAGGCCTAAATAACCCTACTTAAAGTTACCAGGGCACAATGAGGAAATAATATATATATA
>JBCJKF010029215.1:0-5000 GCA_039654545.1 Plocamopherus ceylonicus
GAAGAAGAAGAAGAAGAAGAAGAAGAAGAAGAAGAAGAAGAAGAAAAGAAGAAGAAGAAGAAGAAGAAGAAGAAGAAAATCGTCGTGTTAGCGTACCATGCTCCACTCACAGTCAACGGGCTTAAAAAAGAAAAGGAAAAAAAAGTAATGGAAGCAGAAGTTTGTGTTATTTTAATCGTACTTGCATTTGTTAAACATTTAAAGCATAAAACTCAAACGCATCAAGGGCAACATTTTATTTAAAATCATCCTTAATAGCAGACGTTCAAAAGAAGGCCACTCATACTATCACACCGTCAAAAAGCAAAATATACAAAGTAGATGGTGGGTTTTTTTTCAATTTCTCAAAAGCCTTTGCAAGGAAACAGATTTATTCAGGCGGTTGCATTTTAAGGAGTCCACTACAGGAAATCGGATTCATCTCTTCACTGTTTAAATAATCCTAACAATGATGGGCCCTAAATCCATGTGTAGACAGCTCAGAGGTCTATACAACCACTGTCCAACAATCATAAGCAAAACAGTACCTGAATGAAGAAAACTCCTAGATGGTGTTCAAGTCTACATTGGACAGTTCCTTCCGAAAATAATCCAGAGATTTACGAAAAGTGTGACGAAATACCCCTATCCATGGAAACCATGGAGACGAGGTGACGTCTAAGGGGATACATAGACGTACCAGGCAACAAATCAATGATGTCGCAATGTGGAGCCTTCATGGGAGGACAGATTCAAAGGTAGACCTCTTGCAAACATAAATAAAGTGCTGAACCGAGATCAGAAACGGCTTCAGAATGTACAAAAAAACAACAACAACAACAACAACAACAACAACAAAAACAAAAAAACAAAACAAAAACAAAAAGAACCTTAAAACTAAAACAGACCTCAAGATTTTACGGACACTGGCATCAAACGGAGGCTTAAGGAGATATTTTACGCACAAGTTTAGAGAATCCGCCGAGGCATCCAGATCTGTCGATTAGTAACCGAAAGGATTTAAGTCAATATACGTAACAACGACATGAATGATTCAGCATCGGCTGTTTAATCCATGGCGGTGTGGCTCCGTCTCTTGGCCCATCACTCAGGTTTGTTTTTATGTTAAGTTGGGTAGTGTTCTATGATTCTCTTCTTTTGAAATTGACTCTTCGCTAGAAAATAATATTTACTCTTTGTTTTCTTCTCATCCTCGTACATTTAATAATTCGCTTTAAAAGGCCCCTTTCATCTGGAGGACCGTGAACCTTGAAGAGATATCAAGTTGCCCGTTTTCCTCGAATCATACCCATTAACGACACGCCGCCCTTCCCCGTCTACGCCCAACCAAGTGAACTTCTAACATTTATAAATACCTTTAAAACTACTAAAAATCCATTTTCTCAGACTTCGCATGGACAACAGAGAGAAAACAGCGATGCCATTAAACGAAATGTAACGCGTACATAAAAGGGCAAGATAAGAAGACAATGTCTGAAGTCCATCGAATAATAAGAAAAGGATATGAAAATAAAATGGACATTTATAACGCTCACATATCTCGTTTCATAATCAAATTCAAGGCGCTATATATAATTTTAGAAAAATGGACTGATAAACGTCTCACTTACGTTTTACTGTACTCAGCATGATGAAATTTGATTCACCCGATTTCTTCTCAGCGACAAGAAATTTATTTTTTTTAATTGTGCAAATTATGAGAACTCCCCGTTCACTGGCAACATAGGAACGCCTCGCGGAGGCAGTTTTAGTTCCATATTGTTCATTATGTTTGGATGGATACAAACGATATTTGGGGAAATTGTGGTTAAAGAGTTATATCGTGCTCATGTCGATATATCGGTTCCAAGAGTTAAATAGTTATATAATATAGTTCTTCATATTGGAATAAATAATCCGATGGTAGCTACTATGCTGATCACAGAAAGAAAAACGCGTTGTCCAATATTGAGACGGGAAGAGATCTTGGAGTGATATTTGACCGAAATTTAAACTTTGAGTCACATATCAATGAAATTATTAATAAATCTAATAGAATGCTTGGAATTGTTTACAGAAGTTTCACCTTTAGGGATCCTGATGTTTTTCTTAATCTTTACAAAACGATTATTAGACCTATTTTGGAATATGGCAATTGCATATGGAACCCTCTCTACAAACGACAATCTATTTATATTGAGAGAGTACAGCGTAGGGCTACAAAATTATTATCAGGGACACAATATATTTCATATGAGGAACGACTTAAATACCTTGATTTACCATCTTTGAAGTACAGACGAGTAAGGGGAGATCTCATACAACTATACAAAATTGTACATGGGATTGACAATATTGACTATAACTCAGTTTTCAACTTCTCGCACGTAACATTTACTAGAGGCGATAAATACAAGATCTATGTAACACGCAGCTCTACAGCTGTTCGAAAGAATTCCTTTATATTAAAAACTGTCAATTGATGGAATAAATTGAAATTTAAGACAAAAAACTCTAGCAATGTAAATGGTTTTAAGAATGGCATTGATAATGAATTAAAATGCATAAGATACCATTTTGATGAATAACCCCCTCCAAATCAGAGATATTATTTTTTATTATTGCTTCTATAGTTATAATTCTTTAGACTATATTTCTGTTCTAATTGCATTTTCATATAGAGCGATATGTACTAAAATGTATATTTCCTTAATATTCCATGTGTAGTTATAAAGTTGTAATCATACTATGCATTGCATCTGGCATACAGCAATATTATATGTACAGGGCATTTGAAGGTAATATACCTATACAGCCCTTATTTCGATATGATATAATATGATATGATAGTGGCCACACCTCACTCCATTACAAATGTTCACTACGCTTTGAGCCCGTTGAAGAGATAATGAGTAGATATCTAGTTGTGGTTATCATTATTATAGCAGTTTTTATCATTAGATTATGAGTATAATAATTATGATTATTATTATTATTGTTGTTATTTTCATCATCATTTTTATTATTATCATTGTTGATTTTATTATAATTACTATTATTTTATTATTATTTACATTATTATTACTATTATTATTATTACTATTATTATTATTACTAACATTATTGCTTTTATTATTATTATTATTATCATCATCATCATCATCATCATCATCATCATCATCATCATCATCGTCATCATCATCATCATCATCACCTTATCATCATAATCAACATTTTTATTGTCAACAACATTATCATTATGATCAACACTATTATTATTATTATTATTATTATTATTATTATTATTATCATTATCAACATTATTATTATTATTATTATTTTATTATCATTATTGTCGTTGTTGTTATATTAACATTATTACTATTACTATTATTATTATTATTATTATCATTATTATTATTATCAATTTTATTGTTACATGTGTTTACATTATTATGAACATTATTATTAACATATTATTAACATTACCATCATTATTAACATCATTATTAACATTACTATAATTATTAACATTATTATTAACATTATTATTAACATCATTATTAATGTCATTATTAACAATTATATTATTAACATTATCATTATTATCATTACTATTATATTATTATTATCATTATTATTATTATCATTATAACCTCTTCAATTGGCGTAATTAAAGTTAAAGTGTTGGCCAAGACGCTTCGGGGCGATGGGTGAAGGCCTCAAAGCAAAGAAGAGCTTTACGACATGATCTCGTCATTAATTCTGTGGTCATCGTAATAAAAGCACCAAGATGTGTCAATATTTTTGGAGCCGCGTAGTGAATTTCCTTCTTTCACAGCTTCGACACTATAGACCTCCTTTAATGTATTGAAGCACGTATATATACAATCATACACAGCGTATCGTTTCTACACACCGAAAAGAATTATTAATGAATGACTATATTGATAACGTATTCAGATTAGTTCAGGTCTCCTCGTATCTCCATGACAAGGTATATGGTTTTCTTGCTTAAAGACCAAATCCAGATTTCCATTTGCATCTTCGATTCGGCCGTTTATATTTCCATTTATTAACATAAGTGTGTCTTGCCAAGTGTTTCCCCTTCAGTCCCGTACACTAATAGAAGGTATAATCATATATACATTCGTATGATTTGTTATATGTGCGTACTTCCAAAGACCCTTGGCACCACGGATCCTCCAATAGCCATGTACAAGAGTACGCCGTGTTCTATTCCATAGAGAGTGGGAAGCTGACCAAATGAATGCCAAGTACCACGGAGTAAGGGAAGGAAGAACTAGACAAAACCATTGGTATCAAACCCATGTGTTCCAAGCAATGCCTTCTCTTTTTGTCCCAGTTCTGATACTCAGATGCTTTATCGTTAAGATGTATTGACAAACGCAATGAGATATAAAATATTGACAATTAAATATTTACATTGTAAAGGGCTGGATCCATAGATATTGAAGAATCAGTCCAAATAGTATATTTTAAAACAGAGTTGATAATAATTAAAACGATCTAGATTTAGATCATCTAGATCTAAAATCCATATAGATCTATATCTAAAACTCCCATTTGAAAGCAGGATTGACATTTTATAAGAATTTGAAACTGTGATTTATAATAACGGTCTCTATTTGACGATGAACAAAAACAACTGAATGGATGCAACGGAAGAAAGTCGAAAATTCAAGCACATGGTGAATGACGTCAGCAGTCGCATAAGGACCGGGAGAAGAGCCTAAGAAGGAATACAGTGCTTTGAAGAAAGTAGAAAGGAAATGTTTCTAGAGTAACAATTCTAGGAATAACGGTCTCTATTTGACGATGAACAAAAACAACTGAATGGATGCAACGGATGAAAGTCGAAAATTCAAGCACATGGTGAATGACGTCAGCAGTCGCATAAGGACCGGGAGAAGAGCCTAAGAAGGAATACAGTGCTTTGAAGAAAGTAGAAAGGAAATGTTTCTAGAGTAACAATTCTAGGCCAAAACACGAAAGGGTTA
>JBCJKF010029215.1:10000-11412 GCA_039654545.1 Plocamopherus ceylonicus
AGAGCTGTGGAAACGTATTTCCGTGGCCAGATTCACCCGTAGATTAGAACACACCGGAATACGATGTCTTTCAGGAAGTGGATGGTACGCTGGGAAGGGAGATGAATGGCGGGGCAGTAAGTCAGTCAGTCGACCAGAAGGTCTGATAAGCTGTAGAAATCTCATACACTGAAACTGTAACTGAGTTCTGCTTAAATTGGTGTATTTTTTCTACTGTTTTAATCAATGATGTCTTATGGCATAGTATCTTTCAACAGGACCCTTTTCATTACTAAGTAAATAGACTTGTGGTAATGGTGGTACATGTACTTGTAATTTTTTCTCGCTCACAGAAACTGGTATTGTGCTCGCACATTGAAAAACGTTTAATACACAGGGGTCAAATGTAACTATAATCGAAAAGAGCAGGCCATATTGGCCATCACCATGATAAAATTCAATTCGTACCAAAACTAGCCCTTTCGGCTTCATACACCTCTACAATTTAGTCTGAATTCAGGTAGAAGAGCTAAAGATCAGAGGAGAAGGGAGGGTGGCTGGGCATCCATACTCCTCTCTTATAGCACTTGCCCAGTCGTAGCAATATCATTACATGATCGTCAACTCGGACGCAAACAACCATATATACAGAACACATGTATATAATATATATATGTGGAATATAAAATATTGTCAATGTATGAAAAAAATACCTTGCAGATACTGTGTAACACCTTGAGTCAGCGATTGACAAAATATAAATAAATCCATAAATAAATTTAAAAAAAATGAAGAGCATTCTGTCTTCACGATTCGAATTTCCCGAAGTTGGCTGGAGGAACTTTTACGTCATGGTTTTTCCTGTACTTTTCTTCTTCTTCTCCTTCTTCTCCTTGAGATTGCGATCACACCCATAAGGCATTGACCTACATTCCCCTTTTGTCCTTGTGAGCTGTTTTGTTTCGTCTTTATAGTGGAGGCTTTCATTAAAGTTTGCATTGTTTTCATTCGCATTGCGCTTCCCTCTGTGGCCTTTTGTTACAACTAGTGTCACTATGAATGATATGGTGTCTAGGTGCAGCTTGGCTTATCCTGGGCGGTTCGGTCTTAAACCCTTGTAATAGGAGCGTCACACCTCGAGACCATGAGTAGATGTGTATATTGGAAAGATAATGCTTAATCTGGAGGTACCAGGAAAGAGGATGGAGAGGGGGACCAAAGGAAAGATGTATGGATGGGATAGAGCAGGATGTGAAAGTGACGGGAGCAATACTGGGTGATATTAGAGACTGAAATAGATGGAGGAAATTGACTTGCTGTAGCGACTTCTAATTCTGGGAAAGGCGAATGATGATTATGATGATGATGATGATGATGATGATGATGATGATGATGATGATGATGATGATGATGATGACGATGACGACGATGAT
>JBCJKF010029325.1:0-11409 GCA_039654545.1 Plocamopherus ceylonicus
ATATTCTATCTTAATTCTTATAATTCCCTTATTACAGGTACGCCCAGTGACCTTGTTAGGCAACAGTGTCACGAATTCATACCCACACGAATGCACCAACGTCAAAGTAAGACAAAACGAGATCAAGGAACTCTGGAACAAAGTCCAAACAAAAGCCAAGGAACGACGATCTCGCTTAGAAGACGCGGTCGGCCAACAAATATTTATGAATAGCTCAAAGAATTTGATTAACTGGGCTACAGACATACAAGAAACGATGAAAGCCGAGGAGCCCGTCAGAGATGTGGCCACGGCCGAACAACTCAAGAAACAGCATATGGAGCTTGGAGAAGATATACGAACCAAAGAAGATGAGTACGTAATTTTATATTTAATAAAATTTAATATTATATAAATAATATTTATCAAAAAATTCTTATTCTAAATACAATTTTTGAAATATATTTTTTTCTGTGCTTATATAGATTTCGTGAAGTCGAGGATCTCGGTCGAGAACTGTTACGTCGTAATCCGAATTTGGCGGATGTACGCGAACGTTTGGATAAACTGAACGGATTATATTCAGCGGTAACGGCCGACTGGATGACGAAAGAAGAATGGCTACGACAATGCTTGGAATTGCAACAATTTAATCGGGAAGCCGATCAGATTGAAGCTACTACTAGTTCTCATGAAGCTTTCCTCGAATTCACTGATTTGGGCGAATCTTTGGACGATGTCGAGGCTCTATTGAAACAACATGAAAAATTTGAGAACACTCTTCACGCGCAAGATGACAGATTGAAGCTATTTAGCGACACCGCCGATAAGTTAATCACTCAAAATCACTATGACAAAGATTAGTAAGTATCAGATAACAATTAATTGATTGATGATTTAAGAATAAATATTGAATCTTTCTCTCTTTTTTTTTCTTATGAAATATAATTAAAGTCGCAATTAAATAATAAAACAATTTTAATCGTAATTTTTTGACTCATGAAATTTTATAGCATTTTTTATATAAATTTAATTTACAGCATCAACGAAAAAAGAAATCAAGTACTAGCACGTCGTATGGCAGTAAAAGACGCTGCTCAACGTCGAAGAGCGGCTTTGAAAGCGTCCGAGCATTATCAACAATTCTCAGCCGAAGTGGATGACTTGCGCGATTGGTTGGGCGACAAGATGAAGACTGCGGCCGACGAGAGTTATCGTGATTTGAATAATCTCGAACGCAAACTACAGAAGCATGAAGCGTTTGAACGAGAATTACGTGCCAATGAAGGACAGTTAAGAGCAGTCAACAAGGCGGGCAAAGCGCTGATATCTGAAGAAAATTATAGATCAGATGACGTGGGAAAAACCTTGAAGGATCTAAATGATCAATGGGACCGACTCGTAGCATTATCGCTGGAAAAAGGTCGTAGATTGCGCCAAGCTGCATCACAACACGGATACAATCGCACTATGGAAGATGCAAGGTTGAAATTAGAAGAGATAGAGAGCTGTTTGCAGAGTAAGCAAGTAGGCATGGATCTTCGTAGTTGCAAGGAATTGCTGAAAAAACATCAGACTCTCGAGAGCGATATGTATCTTTGGGAGCAAAAGGTGGACGATCTCGTGGCCATGGGTCAGGAGATGGCGCATGAAGGTCACTTCGATGCGGTGAACATCCTGAAGACCAGTCAAGCCACGCAGAAAAAGTATGTGAGAATTGACTTCTTCGTTATTATTCAAATTACATATCTTTTTTTATATAATCAAATTGATTTTTTAAATGATTACTATATCATATATCAAATTAATTCATTATTGAAATAAATATAGATAATGATACATACAAATAATACACGAAATTCATATTCATAGATTCCGCAGTCTAAAGGAACCGGCTAAGAAACGACGAGAAGCATTGGAAGAGAGTTTGCGCTTCCATAAATTCGGCTTTGAATTGGATGCAGAATTACAGTGGATCAAGGACCACTTGCCACAAGCATCTTCGACAACGCTCGGACAAAATCTACATCAAGCCCAGACTTTGCATAAAAAGCACAAGAAGCTCGAAGCGGAAATCGCCGGTCATCAGCCTATGATAGATAAGACTTTGTCTTCCGGACAGGCTCTTATTGATCAGATTCATCCAGAGAAGAAAAAGGTAAAATTGCGAGAGTTGTTTGCCAAATAATATTTTTTTTCTCGTGGATTTGCATGATGATCGAAGATGACACAAGATTGGAGTAAAAAATTATAATTTTTGCACAGCTGGAGCGTCTCGAAGAATATTGCGTGTATAGAGGTAAGGTGGATGCACTGATGCATGGGAAATATTGTCACAGATATCTGTCGCTTTTCCGTGTTAATTGTTATCAATTGTTTGATTTTACGTAATTAATAAGTTATTATTTTTATAAGATAATTAATTAATTGTCATTGTATTTTTGTAGCGCAATTTCTAAAATTATATGAGCTGTATTTGTTATAATTGACTCATAATATACCAAAAAATTCTTTCTATTAGGTTTTATAAAAAGTAACATCAGATACAACATTTCATAAAAATAAATATAAAAATTGTATAATAAATTTTTTTTGTTTTGAGATATTTTAATAATTTTGAAATATTAAATATTTATAATTTAATGTCGTGTGTCCAGAGTTAATTATATCAAAGTATGTTCTTTTTTAATACAGATGAACGAGTATTTTGAATATAATTTTTTATTTGTTTTTACTAAAGTATTATTTATTTTGCAGCTTATTTCATGTTAAGAATATAATATTAATCATTAATATATGATTTATGAAATTCTAGTTGCAATAAGCTTATCAATTATTTTATTCCATAGCTTAATAAACTTCAAAATTAACTTCAAAATGAAGTTAAAAAATGAACATATATTGTGCATGCAGACATATAATAAAATAATATTTCTGCCACAGCAATGAAACTCTAGGCAGTGTCAGTAGTATTGTCAACATATTCCATACTTAAATCGAAATTGAGCTTTTGAAAACAATATGGCAGCAATTAATTATTTAATTAATTATTAATTTATATTTGTTAAATTATATTTGAATTATTAATTTGTATTTGTTTCGTACGAGTAACATGAAAATGTAACGATTAAAGTTATTATAGACGACATATATAAGTAATAGATTATATCAATGCTTTTGATAGATACAAGAACTATGCGATATTTTGGATGATGCGTGGAAAGACTTGCAAGATAAAGCAGAAGAGCGTAGTAGGGCATTGGATTTGTCCCTAAAAGCACAAGAATTCCTTTTTGAAGCCGGTGAGGTCGAGAGCTGGCTCAACGAGAAAAACGATGTATTGAGCTCTACCGATTACGGCAGGGATCGCGATGCCGCCACGAAATTATTGACGAAACACAAGGTATGCATTTAAACAGTGCAATATGAAACATGGTCATCAATAAAAATATTCAATTATTTCATTAATATTTAGTAAAAACTTTTATATTAATTTATATTCATATATTAATTTTATATTAATAAAATTTTCATATTCAACTGTATTATATTAAAAATTCTGATTTATAATTTGCAGGCTGTTGAACTCGAATTAGACACGTACAATGGCATCGTAACAGAAATGGGACACACTGCTTCTACAATGATAAACTCAAAGCATCCGGACAGCAAGGCGATAGCCAACAAGCAGCAAGCAATCGTTCAACAAATGCGTGCTCTGCAGCGACTAGCTACCGTGAGACAACAGCGTTTAATGGAGAGCATGTATCGCCACGAATATTTTCTAGAAAGCAGAGAGTTGGAGCAATGGATCAAGGAACAGGAACAGGCGGCTGCATCAGAGGACTACGGTCAGGATTACGAGCATCTGTTACTATTACAAGCGAAATTCAACGACTTCAAGCATCGAATAGAGGCCGGCTCCGAAAGATTCAATCAATGCGAAGAATTAGCCAGAAAATTGATCGCCAACGAGAGTCCTTACATTCAGGACATTGAAAAACGCCAGGAACAATTAGGGTAAATCTTTAGCTATCAATAAATTAATCAAAAGAATTTTCTCTAATCTTTTTATTTTTATTTTTGCTATTTCAATAATTTCTTTATTATTTTTGTAGAGCATTAGTAACGCGTCATTTGCACGAAATAAATTAACAAGATAATTGATATATAAAATAATATTTCTCTCTCTTTCTCTTTTCCTTTTGTATGGGTTACAATTCACATAAATTAATATCATATCTTTTAACTATATCTTTTAATATAGAAAAATCTATTTCTATTTTTTCTCGGTGTTGGGTCGCACTAACATTCTTTCTATATACATATTTCATATAGATCCGATGAAGACGATCCGGTGTTTCAAGTACATAAGCAACATGTGGTAATGAAGTGAGTACTTGGTTGTGGAATAACTCTCATACTTGCAAATTTATATAAATTATATCATGTATAAATTAATGAAAGCTTGTATATTTTAATGCTATGTAAATTTTTTGAAACTTTGCAATTTTTATAACTCAAAATCTCTTATATTATAGCTTGTTTTTTTCTGGTTTTCCATATATCTTTAATTTTTAATTTCTATATTTTAGAGATTTCTTTTAAAAATTATTATAAATCGATGTAAAACTTCTTCAAATTTTTGGATGCTTATTGATATTATGTAAACAATAAAATTATTCACAATTTAATAATACAATTCGTCTACAGATTAAAAATTTTATATAATTTTCAAAGAAGGTGTAACAAAATTAATAATTCTGATTTATTTTTCTTTATCAGGGAATCATGGCAACATCTATTAGGTCTCATTCGAAATCGTGAACAGCGATTGCAAGCAGCAGGCGAGATACATCGGTTTCATCGCGATGTGGCTGAAGCGCTATCACGAATACAGGAAAAGGAGGCTGCTTTGCCAGAAGATCTGGGTCGCGATTTGAATTCCGTTCTGGCGTTAATTAGACGTCACGAAGGATTCGAAAATGATCTAGTCGCACTGGAGGCTCAATTACAAGTTCTAGTCGAGGATGCGTCCAGATTACAAGCTCATTATCCAGGAAACAATGCAACGCACATCGATCAGCAGCAGCGAATCGTCGTTATTCATTGGGAGGAATTGAAGAATAGATCTGCTCATCGAAGGGATCAGTTGCAGGCTAGCTGTGACTTGCAACGATTCCATGCTCAGGTATGCTTCTTATCTATCACCATGTTTATTTAATGATTTACATTATTTCTAACGGAAAAAATATTTAGGCCAGAGACTTGATGAATTGGGCAGCTGGACTACGCGCTACAATGTCAACAGAGGAGAAGGTTCGAGATGCGGCCAGTGCGCAAACTTTAAAGGCGGAGCACGAGGCTTTGAAAGGAGAAATCGAAGCGCGGGAGGAAAATTTCAGTTCGGTGCTCGATCTAGGCGAAGCCATGGTTCAAACTGGTCACTACGCCGCTATAGTAAGATCGTTTATAATCCATGTAATAAATCAGTCAGAGCGGTATTTCATTCGCAAGTATTCATTAATCATGACGTTATATTTTTTAGGATGTCGAAGAAAAATGCAACCAACTTTTAGACGAGCGACAAAAGTTGCATACCGCTTGGCAGCAGAAAAAAGTGCATTTGGATCAATTGATCGACTTGCACTTCTTTTTGCGAGATGCCAAACAGCTTGATACTTTATCTAGCACTCAGGAAGCTGCGCTGAGCGGCGACAACTTCGGGGTCTCGGTCGAGGAAGTAGACGCGCAGATGAAGAAACACAACGAGTTTGAAAAACTGCTAGTGACGCACGAGGAAAAACTGACGGCGCTGCAAGAGCATGGGAACAAGCTTTTAGCGCAAAATCATTTTGATTCATCGACTATCGCCCGGCGATTGGACGAAGTCATTCGAAGACGTGAAAAAATCCGAGATCTATGCGATGTGCGAAGAAGAAAACTGGAGGCCAGTCTACTACACGCACAGTTTGTCAGAGATGTGGGTGAGGCCGAATCTTGGATAGGCGAGAAGCAGAAGAAATTGGAAGCGGAAGCGTCAAAAGGTGAAGTGTCCAGTTTGGAAGACAAAATCAAGAAATTGCAAAAACATCAAGCATTCCAAGCGGAACTGGCAGCAAATCAAAGCAGAATCGAAGAGATCAAAGGTAATTGAATAATAAATAAGTTGTAACTACTGTTTGAATCGTATAATTTCCTCGCTTAATCAGATTGATAATAAATTTGTTAATAAAATAGCAAAAGGAGAGACGTTATTATCGCGAAAGCATCCGGCTAGCGCGGAAATTCATCAACAATTGGAACATTTACATACGTCCTGGCGGAAATTATTATTGGAATCTGGAAATCGAGGCAGAGGTTTGGAAGAGGCTCAAGATATCTTGGAATTTAACAATCAAGTGGAGAAGATCGAGGCCTGGATCAGAGATAAGGAAATGATGGTTCAAGCTGGCGATACCGGAAAAGATTACGAGCACTGCTTAAGCCTTCAGAGAAAACTCGATGATGTGGATAGCGATATGCGAGTGGATGATTCCAGAATAAAAACAATTAATGCTTTGGCAGATAAACTTATAAAACAGGTAAAAACCAAATTTTTAATAGAAAAACCAAATTTTTAATAGAAAAAAAAATATTAATAGAAATTTTCTCATACATTAACTAAAATATAAACTTTATTACTGAGCAATATATTTTTAGTCGTTATATTTTGCTATTTTGAACAACAGGGTCGCGATAATGAATCAAAGGCAATTCAGCAGCGACGCGATAACTTTAACAATAAATGGAAAGGTTTGCAAGGTGCATTAAGCATGTATCGTGAAACATTAGCGGGTGCATTAGAAATCCATCTATTCAATCGGGATATAGACGATACAAATCAAAGAGTTATTGAAAAATCTATGGCCATGAACACGAACGACACGGGAAAAGACTTACCCGCTGTCGAACAGTTACAAAGAAAACAAGAAGCTATGGAACGAGACATGACAGCAATAGAAGGGAAATTAAAAGTGAGTGAAGAACGTGTTAATTTCTCAATAAATATTTTACGTCAAAATTAATAATTAAAATTTATTAACTTTATAATTCGAAATTGATAAATTTATTAATTGTAAAATTATTAATTAATAATTTTATATGAAATAATTTGAATAAAACTAATAATAAATAATAATAATTATTAAATTATTAATTTTAAAATTCGAAATTAATAAATTTATATGCAATAATTGGTAATAATATATTAATAACAATTAGAATATTTCATCTCTTTATTTATATAAGAAATTATTACAATATTATTTATTTAAAAAATTTTATTCATGTGTGTGAATATATATTGTGGTTTGCCTGCACATTGAAGTATGATTAATCAAATTGTAATAATTCTATAAATATACATTTTATTAAATATAATTTAAAGCATAAATAATTTTTATATTTTAATTTTATGTCTTTTTTAGGAGCATAAGATAGAAGCACAAAAGTTGTCGCATAAATATCCGGACAAGGCATCCGAAATAAATGGGATACTATCCGATCTCCAATCTAACTGGGACGATCTACAACGTTTAACTCGATATCGACGTGATGCTTTAAATCAAGCTTATACATTGCATAAATTCCAAGCTGATCTACATGAATTAGACATTTGGGTGGCCGATACTATAAAACGCATGAACGAATCCGAACCACCAACCACTATATCTGAAGCTGAGGCTGTATTAGAACTACATCAAGAGAGAAAAGCGGAAATCGACGGTCGACAAGATACATTTAAAAGTCTGAAGGAACATGGTCAGAAACTCTTATCGATCAACGAGGATATCAAGGATAATCTCGAGCATTTGGAAGAACTTAGACAAACATTGGCAAATGCTTGGGACGATCGTAGGCAAAAATTAACACAAGCGCATCAATTGCAACTGTTCAAAGAACAAGCCGATCAAGCTGATAGTTGGCTGGCGACGAAGGAAGCGTTCCTCAACAACGACGATCTTGGTGAATCTTTATCGGGAGTGGAGACACTGCTGCGTAAGCATGAAGAGTTCGAAAAAATGCTGATGTCTCAATTGGGACGTATCGACGAACTCGAAAAATTCGCTAATGACATCCTTTCGCGTGAACACGCAGACTCGAGTATAATACAGCAGCGAATTGCTTCCGTTTGCGCCAGAAGGGACAAACTAAAGAATAGTGCGACGGCCAGAAGAAAGAAACTTTTAGAGAGCCATCACCTGCATCAGTTTCTCAGGAACATATACGAGGTGGAAGGTTGGCTGCACCAAAAGCAACAGGTAGCGAGCGATGAAAATTATAGAGATTCCTCAAATCTACAGAGCAAGATACAGAAACATATCGCATTCGAGAGTGAATTGATGGCTAACAAGGCGAGAGTCGCGTCCGTGGTCAACGAGGGTGAGGCACTCATCGAGGAAAACCATTACGCTTCTAAGGAAATACAGGAACGTTTAGACGAACTGGAAGCAGAATGGCGTCTTCTGCAAGAGACCAGTGAGTTGAAGAAGAACCGACTGAATGACGCGTATCAGGCCTTGTTATTTGGTCGTAGTTTAGACGAATTCGAAACGTGGATGGATGAAGTAGAGACCCAGTTGCAGTCGGAGGATCACGGGAAGGATCTCTCGAGTGTGGCGAATTTGCTGAAGAGACATACCAACTTGGAGAATGATGTGCTCGGTCACAACGAGGCGTGTGAAACCATCAAGGAGACCGCCGCTAGTTTCCAGAAATCAAATCATTTCATGTGCGACGAGATTCAAGAGCGAGCATTAGTCACGATAAATAGATATCATAGTCTCCAGGAACCAATGCAGATACGTAGAGACAATTTAGAAGACGCGAAATTGTTGCACCAGTTCGCGAGAGATGTCGAGGATGAGTTGCATTGGCTGTCAGAGAAAGAACCATTAGCCGCAAGTAACGATCTCGGAAGTTCTCTTACTACAGTGAAGCGATTGCAAAAGAAACATCAAGCTTTGGAAGGAGAATTATTATCCAGGGAACCTGTAGTAGCTTCTTTGGTTAGCAGAGCGACTGTGATGATTCGAAGCGGACACTTCGCAGGAGATAAGATTGAACAATTAATTAAAAAACTACAAGAGGAGTTGTCGCATCTTAGAGATTTAGCGAATGTCAGAAAATTGAGATTACTCGACGCTGTGGAATCGCAAACGGTAAGCTATTAAATATATCTTTATTGATCTAATAAAATCATAATATTATTAAGTTTTAATATTAATAATAATATTATATTACGTAAATATTAACTATAATATTATAAGCTGTAATATAAAAGAATAATGCACAAATGTAATTTTAATAATTTTAAAAATTTAATTAATAATCATAAAAAGAGAAATGTATTTTTTTATGTGACGAAATTATATTTTATGTATAGTTTTATGCCGAAGCCGCGGAAGCTGAACAATGGATTAGAGAAAAACATCCGCTATTAACATCAGCTGATTATGGCAAGGACGAAGACTCCGTGCAATCTCTGCTAAAAAAATTAGAAGGCATCGAACGCGACTTGTCCGGTTTCGAGAGCACAATCGATAACTTGAAGAAGCTATCACAGGGTTTAATCGAGCGGCATCATTTCGACAGCAAAAATATCGCTCAGAAACAGGCAGATATCGAGACTAAATTCAAAGAACTGCAAAACTTGAAAGAATATCGGTTGCAGAGATTATCAGAAAGCGAAAAGTTTTACAAATTTATCAGACAAGCGGATGAAGTGATTGAATGGATCGGAGACCAAACAACGGTAAATTCAAAGATAATTATAACTAATTTTATATATGTATATACATGTATATAAATATTTATATTTATAATTATTATAATTAATGTTAAAACATAATTATTAAACGTTATATAATATTAAACATGGCCAGGTTGCTGCATCAGAGGATTATGGCCGGGATGTAGAACATGTGGAACTGCTGATTCAGATATTCGACAATTTCTTAGCCGGCTTGACAACAAGCGAAGGCCGTGTATCGGCTGTACTTGATGAGGGTCAAAAACTAATAGAGCAGGACAATCCGGAGAAAAACAAGATATCTCTTAAAATCGAAGAAACTAAGCAACAATGGGAAGATTTGAAGGAATTAGCGCATGCTCGACAAGACGCGTTGGCGGGCGCCAAGCAAGTTCATATGTTTGATAGAACGGCCGATGAGACTATCTCTTGGATACAGGAAAAAGAAGTGGCTCTCAGCTCGGACGGCTATGGCCACGATTTAGAAACCATTCAAGCGCTAGTGAGAAAGCATCAAGGATTCGAAACTGATCTGGCAGCTGTGAAAGAGCAAGTAGAGTGCTTGACGGAGGAAGCAGTCAGATTAATCGAATTATTTCCAGACGCGCGTGTACATATTGACGTGAAACATCAAGAAGCAGAAGCGGCATGGACCGAACTATTGGAAAAGGCAGCACAGAGACGAAGTAAACTCGCTCAGGCGGAACAACTGCAGGCCTATCTGGGCGAGTACAGGGATCTGATATCCTGGATAAACGAGATGGTAGCCAAGGTAACAGCGCCGGAATTAGCGTGTGATGTTCCTGGCGCCGAGGCGCTGATTTCTAGGCACAACGAGTACAAGTCGGAGATTGATACTCGCGAGGAGACCTTTGAAAAGTTCTACCGAATCGGGCAAAAGTTGATCGAACAGGGACATTTTCTGGGGAAAGAGATTGAAGACAAGATATCAGTGTTGCAGCAGCGCCAACAGATCTTGAAGGACACATGGCAGCAGCGGAAATTCATTTACGAACAGAATTTGGATACACAGCTATTTAAGAGGGACGCCGAAACTTTGGAGAATTGGATAATCAACAGGGAGCCAATGCTATATGACGAAAAATTGGGAGATAGTATTTCGCAAGTGGAAGAGTTGATTAGGAAACATGAGGATTTCCAGAAGACTATAGAAGCGCAGGAAGAGAGATTCAGCGCGCTTAATCGAATAACAATGGTAAGATTGCTATTATATATGATAAAAAAAAGAAATTATTTTAGCAATTATTACTAAATGTTTTATATGTGTCTGTTTAATGTTATGAATACTTGCACAGCTGGAAAAAGCCTTCCAAAAACAACAAGAAGCGGAAATGGCCGCGCGCCAAGCGGAGAAAGAGCGTGCAGAACGCGAGCGGATTGAAGAACGAAAACGTAAAGAGGTGCAAAGGATAACCGAAGAGCGAAAACGCGAAGAGGAACGTAGGCGATTATTAGATAATTCTCATCGCGCGCAGCATGATGAAGTTAACGGCTCTGTCGATGAGCATGAATCTGTAAATATGTGAGTAAAAATTCAAATTTAATTCAAGACTAAATACCAGGTTGAAATATCTGAAATAATTAATGTTTTACAAATACTATTGTTTCTATCTATC
>JBCJKF010029436.1:0-11408 GCA_039654545.1 Plocamopherus ceylonicus
GAGAGCCGTCATGCCCTGTAGCAGTTTTTGACACCTTCGCTCTCTATTCACACCTGGACCAGTACCCGCCAATAAACGCTTGCCAGACCCCCCTTTCCTTACGCTAAGCACCATGGAGCACAATGGCCTATTCATATGCAAAGTTGGTTTCTTCGTGGCCCTTGAATACTTTTGAACGTTGTTGGTCAAACCATTTTTCCCAAACCTAAACGTCCAATAAGCCGAAATTGTGGTTTTGGACCGTCCAATTAGAGGGGTGATTTTGATAATAAAAATACCGTTTCACCGAAAAAGACATCCACTAAGGCGAAACGTCCATTTAGCCGGCGTCCAATTAGGCGGTAGCTACTGTAGCGAGTAATTGGGTTGGGACTTGTCGAACTCGTTATTTCCGAGTTCTACTGTACTTGTACTTTATATTTCAAATAATTTGTAGGATCTGGATCTAGATGTCTAGGAGAATAGTTCAGGCAAATTTAAAAGTCAAATCGATGCTTTGGCTTGGATATATATATACAAATATATCCAGATCTACGAACAGTTTGCACTTGATAAGAATATTATAATTCTTCATAAAAAATATAATATGATACATAAATTTTCTGTTCCCCTGATAAAAAAAGCATTCTGGCATTGCTTTGAGACTTTTAGCAAAAACCTTAGTGTCGCACACAATCTGATGGCGATTTGTTTAAAGTTTGCGCTGTTTCTGACATGCCGTCTTTATCTAGACCTATATTCAATAGTTTTGATATCATATTTATAGTCCAAAAGGCTGGATTACAGAGGGGAGGGGGGGGGGGGTTACAAGGTCGCCCAAACCCCCCACCTAGATCTAAATCTGAAATCTAGATCCAGGCCTAATTGACTTTCAAAAGCTGGCCTCTAAAATTTCAAGCCCAATGCACTACCATCATGATCAGCAAAGCAATACATATACATGTCGTATAATCGAGGTTTCTTTTTAGATGGCTAGGTAGATCTAGATCTGATCTAGAGTCTATACATAGATCTAGACACAATACCAAAACATAATTTAAGAGGCTTCATTTTACCTACATGTAAAATACATATTATATGTACATATTTAAATATATATCTGCTCTATATCTACATATTATGTACATTCTAATTGTAGATCTCGATCTAAATATTTCTTTTTATAGATCTAGACTCTAGATTCATCTATAATATATCAATCAATTTAGATCAGTCTTGATCTAAATCTAGATTTTTTCTAGAGATCGAGATTTACATTTAGATCTAGATTAAGTTTAGGTAAATCTAGATGTACGTTATATACTGTTTTGCCTAAGCCTAAATGACTTTCAAAAGCCGACCTGTAACTTTCATTAAGGCTCATGCTTAAAACTAAAATATGACGCTAGGCTCCTGGCTTTACTTGCCTAAATATGAACTAGTTCTTGGTGCATAAAAACATTTCACCTACACACTATTATAATTATACGTTGAAAAGACGAGAGAGAGAGAGAGAGAGAAAAAAATAAAGTCAAGACAAGTAAAATATTCCTGCGGCCCATTGGTACAAGTAGCCTAACGGTCAAAGGAAAACAAATCAATAAATTCTGTGACTTTAAAGTAATGCATGGATTGTTCCCCTTTAAGAAGTCAATCAGGAGCAGATTAGCGTGGAAGATGTTTATTTTTCGATAATATTTCTAGGGTTATTTCCCTTTGACCATGTGCACAAGCTCAAATAGCCTAAGGTCAAAGGGAAACAACTCAATAAAGTATGTTGTTTTTAGTAATGCATGGGTTGTTCCCCTTTATGAAGTCAATCAGGAGCAGACAAGCGTGGACGATGCTTCCTTTTCGATAATATTTATAGGGTTATTTCCCTTTGACCATGTGTACAGGTTCAAGTTGTCCAACGTTCAAAGGGAAAAAACTCATTAAATTCTCTTTCATGGATTGTTCCCCTTTAACGAATCGATCAGGAGCAGATAACAGTGGAAGTTTTAAAGTTCGATAATATTTTTAGGGTTATCTACCCTTGACCATGTGCCAGCGTCCTGTCTTTTAATACACACACCCACACACACACACACTCTCTCTCTCTCTCTCTTTCTCCCCTCTTTCTATCTCTCTCCCAGATAAACACATATCCCTCTTTCGAACTGCCAAGCTATCAACACACTTCAAACAAAAACAGAATTAAAGAAGAAGAGACTGTATGTAATGTTTGGGATTTTTTTATTCGTTTTTATTTGGAACCAGAAATGATAAAGGAAGAAAATAATCGAAAGGGAAAACAAAGAAATGAAATCTTCAAAGCACAGAGGAAGTTATTAATTTCCTTTGATGAGATGAACAATTCACTGAATTACAGAGATAAATGGAGGATTTTTTAAAAAAGGAATTCCAAAAGAAAACAAAAAAATAGAATTTGGTAAATTGTGTTGGTCTTTTATGATGTGCCTTGTTTCATTTTAAGGTTCAATAAAATTAAATCATCGCGCAGCGCTCAATAGAGGGCAAAGGGGCATAATCCAAATAATTTGCTACACTATGGGAAGATCAGAGAATGAGAAATACATACATGTAGAAATCGACAGAAGCGTGCACGAATCACACATCACCGTGTGATCCATGTGACCTTAGAAGCATGGTTGCCAATTACGACAGTTTGTTGATTTGGATGTAAGTATTATATTACACGTATGGTGTAATTGACTGGAATAAAAGCATTGTTGGAACATACTTACAATAATGGCTTAGATGGCTTACAAGGATGATGAAGGGATGAAGATGGCTTACAAGGATGATGAAGGGATGAAGATGGCTTAAAATGTTGACGGCTTACGTTACAAGGATTTTATTTCCTATTGAGGATGGTAATCTTTGTCAGGACACGATGGAATTTTCCAGCTTGGTGTGTACAATGACATGTTGGCCAAGGGAGGAACGGGGTTTGGGGGGGGGGGGGGGGATGAAATTCATAATGCTAAATACAACATACATGTATAATTTGTATAATGATGATGCTATTGGGTGTGTATTGGCATTTCCAGAATTAAATGAAAATTACATGGGATTTGATATTGTTTGGAAAATGAATGAATACATGTACATGATGGTAGTAATTTTCCTCGATTTTTGGCATAATACATCTTTTTCATTTGACAGTTTTTTTGTTTGTTTTTTTTGTTTTTTTTGGGTTTTTTTTGTAGGGTTCATTACAAAACCTTTAAAAACACAAAAATCTACAAGACACCCGCTTCCCCAACCCTAGAAACCCCACAAAAAAAAAACAACAAATAAGCAAAAAACAAAACAAAGAGTACAAAAAATCGTGCCCATTATCTAACCAAAAAAATTTGCATAAAAGGTTTACCTTTGGCAAACTTTTTTTATAAGATACAATGATTTCACAATCTGGCTACAGCGAATAATTAAATTCATTTGTAAATTTACAATAAATGTCCCATGCCTGTTTGTTTCATTAAATGTGATGACAACTACAACGAATAAATAATTAATTGTTATTTTAAAAAATGTCCCATGCCTGTTCGTTTCTTTAAACGAAATGACGGTTAGGCCTACCACAAATAATTAGGTTACTTAAAACTTAATTTACAAATTAAATACATGTCTCATGGCTGTTCATTTCTTTAAACGTAATGACGGCTACTGAAAATAATTAATTAATAAAATTTACAATTAAATATGTCATGTCTCATGGCTGCTTGTGTCACTAAACATAACAATGGGACCAAACAAAGACAGATCGTAAATGTTACGACAATGGAAATTTGTTGAATGACATCATTAAGAGGTGGGTGTAAACGTTGTAATGCAAGCAATGAACAATTAGATGACTGATTATCAGAGCCATTCCTGTCTGTTGTATTCATCATCACAGTATGACTGCATGTTATACCTCCGTTTTCTGATTTGACGTGGATTTTGTACCAGCCTGAAATTTAGACTGAATCATGGACAGCGATGACGATGATGAGGATGAGGATACTGGTGATGGATGATGCTGATAGCGATGATGACGGTGACGATGATGCTGATAGCGATGATGACAGTGATGATGCTGATAACGATGATGATGATGATGATGATGATGATGATGACGATGACGATGACGATGACGATGATGATGATGATAATGATGACGATGACGATGACGATGATGATGATGATGATGATGATGATGATGATGACGATGACGATGATGATGATGATGATGATGATGATGATGATGATGATGATGACAGTATTGATAATGATGAAGACGTAAACCACATCGACGATGATGGTGAAGATAATGATGACCATGACAATGTACAAGTCTTACTAGAGGCAAAGACAAACCAGCATTGATGATTTGCAATTCATTCTTTCCTATCAGTTTTCAATTTTAAAATTTGCATCACCGATGGTGTGGTGATACATTGAGGTGGGGTTAGGGGTGGGGGTAGAGGGTGAGGGTGGGGGTAGAGGGTGGGGTCAATAGGCAAACAATGAAAAGCAAAGGGAGAGGAGGACTGGTACTGGTAGTAAGGGGTTCCAGCAAAACCCATGGACTTGCTGAATGCAATGTTTAGAAGGAAGGGGAACATGTTATTAATGTAGCAATAATGGTATTGATTCAAATGTATATAACAAAAATATGATAACAAGACCAATTTTTGGTGCTACTGATTCAAAAATGATAACGAATTGATAACATGACATTTATTATTTACTGATGGAAATGTCACAAAACACTACAAACGAAATCGTAACATGGCAAATCATTGTTTGAAGGAAGGGATTCCAAAATAAAAAAATTCAACAGTCAAGTAAGATTCGTCATTGGAGCATCTTGTTCACATGGTTAACTGGCACAAACTAAAATATCAGACAACATAAAAACTTATTTAAAAAGTTACTCTGCAAATAGAATGACACATGATTATTTCAATATAAATAAATAAATTACATTATCATTGTCTCTGTCATGCGTAAATGATAGTCACACGTCATTTCATGAAATAGTCTCAATGTTAAAATTTTACATTTATAATTTATAAAAACATGTTCAAAAATCATTGTCAAGCAGGAGCAGCTAGAATTTAAAGAGAAACAGACTCATAATTCAAAAAATGAAACACAAACATAAAGAAAAGAAATAAAACAACAACAACAAAAAAAGTCCAATTAAAGTACCTAAAGTCATTCATTCTGGTATTTTGATATTACATGTAGAATTGCACATTCAAGTTTCGGGCGTAATTTTTTTGTATCTTTACTCAACTTTATTTTGGTTGAGAGTTTATTCTGCATCATGAATATCATAGGGAAATATAAGTACAAATGACTATCTACGTTTATAAGTGTTTTGGCACCTGATTCTCTGTCACTATTTTTCATATCGAATTCCAAAAATGGCAATATTTCTTGTCAATTATTACCAATTGCTTTGAAAAAAATGGCTACCTATTTCTAGTTCTAAGTTCTTAGAAGGGAAAATGTTGCTATTTTCTCCTGTTTATTTTGGTGTTACCTGGTGTGTAGTTAAAGTTGTCAGTTATAGATACGCCTGCATTTTCGTGTTTTTGGTATTTTCTCTAATTGATCTACAGTGCAGCATGCTTTTGTCAAACTCACTGATTCCTCAAACAAATTGCTGTGTCCCAAATATTTTCCTCTATTTTCTTCACATTTTTTCCATGCAATAGTCAAAGTCGTTCATGGATGCTTCGAACTATTTGCCTACTACTGAAGCTGTGCAAGCAATTTTCCCTCCCTGTCTCACTGAGGAGTTTGAAAAGCCCACTAGGCTTATCCGATGACTAAAAGTAACCCACACTTTGTTGATAAACCATATACACCTGCATCAATACTTTGAAAGTCCACAAATACATGTACATGTAGTGCTAATACTAGCCTGTGATTAACAATGGCCCACTTTGTGTTGATGTACCGTATACACCTTTATCAAATGTCTGAAAAGGCCACTAGTACTAGTCTGTGACTAAAAATAGCCCAAATGATGCTGAGTTTGCATGGGATGGTGTGGGCCACCTTACGCTCCACGCCTTGAGTAACACACAATGCCTTGGCTAGCTGTGGCCCATTGTAAGTACATGTAGATATATTGCTCCCTGTCAAGATATTGTACTAATGCGACCGGATAAAAAGAAGAAAAAACAACAACAAACACAAAACAAGCAAACGAATTGAATAAAAGAGAACTAATGGAGGTAGAACATCAGAAATAGGCCACGCAGGCATTGGTTTTGCCAGAGTTCAGACAGCAATGGACATAACTATAATATTATTACATCCTATATATAGGGCTTTTCCTCTCTCATATAGTGTTTCAAGTATTGTTCAAATCACGGATTCCTCAATCTATTTTTACTCTCCTGAGTTCAACGAATTCGTGATGCATTGTATTTGGTTTTGACAATGTGAACCCCCAACACATCCTTTACCTTATGGGATTCTAACGATCTATCCAAGTGGTTATTGCACCTAAAAATAGACATGTTGACAGCGTTTAGTACTTGCACTGATGGAACTACATGCAGGATAAAAAAAAATGGAAACGTTCATCATGCAATGAATCAATTAAAGACGATAACTCAATAGGTAAACATAAGGATAGCAAGTGAAATTCATGACACCAAACCTATACAAAACGCTTCTAACTTTGTGAAATAAGTAATGAAAATAATTAATTTTCATTTCAAGTTCAGTAATAGCTTTTCAAATGAATAAATAATTGATTATTTTACAGAAATTGACTCCGGCTATTGTTCCCTTATAATCCTTTCATTAATTGCATGAACCAAAACACATATAAATTTACAAAGTTGCATAAAATAAAAGTCCTAGTGACTATGCCAGTAAAAAATTGGGATAAGAATTAGAAATGGAAACAAAGGCAAAACAAAGACATACATTGTAATACATTAGATTGTGCTATGGTGAAGAGAGCTGAATGGACTCACAAGGGGGACACACTTTAGATTCTATCCTGCCCGTTGGCATTGCAACAGTAGTGTGTGTACCCATGCTTTCGCCACAAGAGAAACGGTGCAGTAGTCTAGGAGACCAGTAAATCACCATCATTATGATTATTATAATTATTATCATTATAATTTTTAGTATTATAATTATTATTATTGTTGTTATCATTATTATAATTATTATAATTATCATTATTATCATTATTATTATTTCATTTATTACAACTATTATTATTATTATTGTTGTAGTTGTTATCATTGTTACTGCTTTTATTATTGTTATCGTTTGTTCCATTTTAATCGTAATACTCTTCTTTCACATAGATTATTAACACACTATTCACCGTTATTAGGATTCACAAGAAATATCTTTGGAAGTGCAAAAAAATAGCTATGCATTACCATAAAAGAATGAACGAAAAAGTTGAACAGATGTTGTGGTCTCAATAAAAACAAAAAAACAAAACAAAATAAAAACCAAAAATAAAACGTTATGCATTAGTGCATCAAGCAACATTCCGAAATTCAAAAATGTGGAGCGCATATTGAGTTGGAAGAGGGTTCGAGTTAATTGTTCCGTTAATTAACGTTATTATCCTGATTAAAAACAAAGAAGAAGCAAACAAACAACAGCAACAAAAACAAAAACAAAAACAACCCCAGAAAAAAAATGACTCAAAAACGAAAACTCACGAAAAAGGAAAATAACCCCCAAAATAAAACAACACCAACAGTAAAAAAAAATGTGGCATAAAAACAATACAACAAAATAAATTGTGTCACTTACACAACCAGAAGCAATTTCATTTCATCGACAAATTTCATTTCATCGACAAGGTGGCAAGCTAACTTACAATTGTCCCGAAGGGTTCTTGACTTTGACGGCTATGTTTTATAGCCATGTGACTGACTGAATTCCATTTTCAACTATCCACATAACAATACTGGTACTGTGCAAGTAAAACACATTTTCTATTTCAATTTCTCCTTTCAGCAAGAACCGTATACATTTTCCTGATCCAAACTTTTATCAGTGTGCAGAATTGGGATAAAATTTAAGTGAAGCCTTTGGTAGAAATGGTGCCCACATCTTGTGGAATAACTTTGGGATAAACAAAAAATGAGGAGCAGAACAAAACAATGTGTATGACCCATGCACACATTTTTTTTTAACTGAAATTCCAAGTAATTTCACTGACAATAGCAAATTCAAACAACTTGAACTCTCATTGCAGGTACTTAAACCATCAAACCAGTGAACAATAATAATAATAATAATAATAATAATAATAATAATAATAATAATAATAATAATAAAAATAACAACAATAATAATAGTAAAAATAATAATAATGATGATGATAATAATAATAATAATAATAATAACAATTACAATAATTATAATAATAGTCATATTAATATGAAGAATAAGAATAAGAATGATAACAAAAAATAAAAACATGACATACAAATGATAAATCTAATACTCACATGTCTAGTAGCCTACACTTACATTCATACTACCTACATAAATAAAAACTCTAATGACAAATGATAATAACAATTACGGTATCATCATTGTTTTTCTATGATGACACAAAAAGCCACAGTGAATATTATTATGGATTCCATGTCACACATCAATTTATTTTAAAGTTTTATTTATTTGTTAATAAACATAACATTTCTTTTGGTCCCGTAAGATAAACATATTGAAATTGTTGGGACATACATACATACGTACAAACATACGTGTAAGTATATCATCACAGTAAAGGAAGATCAAGTCTACGGCAAAACGAAAAACAAGGGAGAGAAACAAGGTGAATGCATTGATGTCCTATAAGGTTTTCTTTTTTTGTACAATCATAAAGCATTATGTACACATGTATTTTGTCCCCAAAGGTTGAATATATTCACACACGTATTTAACTCCACAGGTGGAATAGGATTACAAATGTATTTACACTCAAGGGGAAACAATTAGTAAAATACGTATTTTTACCCAGAGTTGGAATTTTATCATACATTTATACGTAGAGGTGGGATTTAATTATACATGTATTTATACCCAAAGGTAAGGACTATTACATAAGTATTATGTATCTATACCCCAGGTAAATATTATTAGTCGTATTTATACTCAGATGTGAATATTTTTATACATTTATTTATATCCAAGGGTTAATACTAATACATGTAATGTATTTATACCCAGAGGAGAAATGTTATTACATACAACATGTATTTATACCCCAAGATTAAGATCTGTATCCATGCAATGACTAGATAGTCATGTATCCAACCATACCGGCTCACTGCCATAAAACGACAACTCCAGTCTGCATTTATATCTACATGGAGATACTGCCACTGTTACTGTTACCAGTTACCATTTACTTTTACTGTTACCATTTACTGTTACTGTTGCTGTTACCATTTACTTTTATTGTTACCATTTACTTTTACTGTTACTGTTACCATTTACTTTTACTGTAACTATTACAACTTACTTTTACTGTTACTGTTACCATTTACTTTTACTGTTACTGTTACCATTTACTTTTACTGTTACTATTACCATTTACTTTAACTGTTACTGTTACCATTTACTTTTACTGTTACTATTACCATTTACTTTAACTGTTACTGTTACCATTTACTGTTACTGTTACCATTTACTGTTACTGTTACCCTGCCTCTTTTTGCCTTGTGCCTCTGGTTTGTTGATCCCAAACATTTTTGTTGACTTGATGTAATGTGCACTCATCAGTCGGATTCGCACTCAATTCTCTAATGAATATCAAGATGACTAGTCTATATCACTGCTCTCAGTTTCAGTATTCCCTTTCTCTCTCTCATTAAATTCACCATTATATACCTCTGGGATAGGCAATTATTGTTGTTTGACTCGTAATAATGTTACCAGCATACGACAATGTGTTGCTCAGGCTGTGTTGTACGATTTCTTTTTGTGTTGGCATTAAAAACTCAAGGTAATACTTTACAATACAGTATATTTATGGATGAAATACAAGCATCACACAAACATCGAACAAACTGCATGTCTGTCAAGAAGTTTGCTCTTCATAGTAGGAATGAATGTCGAGAGAATCATATATAAAAAAAAAAAAGACCCAATACAAAAAAACATCATCATCACTACCAACATACATTCAACAGACAAGTACATCATGAGCAGTCGTTCTACTTGTAATTTTAATTAATGGATAACTGGATGAATGAGAGAATGAACGAATGAATAAATGAATGAATCATATCAATGAATGAATAAATGAATTTTTTAGGCTCAAAACGATTGAGGAAGTGCCTTCGTAACCTGATCACTAAAAAAACAACAGAAAAAAAAAAACAACAACCGAAATCAAAACAAAAAACTTTAAAATAAAAAAATATTAATGGTATTCTTGGACACAGCAAATCATTTACTCTCATCCTATTTTTCATATCCATAAAATAAACAAGCGCGCACACACACACACACACGCACACACGCGCACACACACACACAAATACCCAAGACATGGAGCATGAGACCAGGTCCCTGTTCAGTAAAGCAATCACAGCCATGGATGGCACGGCCAACCGCCAGCCGATGAAACGCTGTGTAAACAGCCACGACTTGTTGATTCAATAGCGCAGATCATCAAGGCAACCGCTAGTGAATGCTCTATTGAACGCGGTGCGAGGCGTCCCCCTAACTCCATGGCGACACTAGCAATGAAAGCAGGGTAGTCGTAGACTCAAAGAAGTGAAGCGCCCAGGGCTTGCCGGAGGCAGACAAGGGCCGTAACTGCGAGTATTCCAAACGTGGAGGTGGTGATGCTGGGTGCTGTCCCCTTGCCATCCCCGGTCCAAGAAGATACTGCTGTGGATGGAATCAGGCCAAGGGAGGAACGATGAAAATGATGACAACCATAAGATGATGACCATGGTGGTAAGATGAGGATGAGGATGATGATGATGATGATGATGATGATGATGATGATGATGATAATGTTGATGTGGATGATGGTGATGGTTTTGGCAGTGATGATGATGACAATAATGACGATGGTGATGATGCTAATGACAATTATGTTGATAGGAAGAATAAGAAGAGAAATAATAAGAAGAATAAGATTGTCTGTAAAAAAGAAGGAACATGTCAGGAATAAAATCAAAGTAGGAGAGGACAGTAGTAAGAACTCAAGTAACAATAAGTAAAAAGGGTGTCAAAAAGTACCAAATAAGAGAATTAAAACGGTATTGAAAAAAAAAAATCTCCGTTGGTAATGATGCTTCCTATGGATAAGATTGATTGTCTAAAGAATATTAAGTCTACGAAGAGAGAGAGAGAGAGAGAGAGAGAGAGAGAGAGAGAGAGAGAGAGAGAGAGAGAGAGAGAGAGAGAGAGAG